>AWWV01013822.1:0-28875 GCA_001974805.1 Corchorus capsularis | reverse complement strand
TAATTAATTGCTTCTAAACCCTAAACCCTTAATTACTTTTAATTAATGTTTCTCTCGCTGTTTTCTTTTTTCCTTTCACCAACTCAGTTGCTGTTTCCTTTCAATACCTCAGTTCTGATCAATCTTCAAGTTTGCCAAAAATCAAACATTTCCATCACTCCCCTCTGTTTTCACCTTCATTCTTTCCTCTTTTTTCTTCGTCTCCATCCCTTCAACATGGACCGTTCAATATTTTTACCATTCTGAATTAAAACCACCCTTTGTTCAATGTGAGTATTATTATCCAATTAACAACATATTTTATTACCTCTTTGTACTTCCTATTACTTACAAAAAAAAAAAATCATGTTCTTGACCTTCTTAATTTTGCATGTCTAAAAAGTTTTTTTTTTTTAGGAAAGAATCATTTTCATTTCTTGATTTGGGATTATAAACGCATAGGAAGACCCGTACACTGCTACATGATTAGCACATTACTGAAACGCTAATCTACGAGCCAACAAATAAACCCAGTGAAATCTCATTACAATTCAAATAAATCTCTATGCCCATAAGTAAACTACCTACCTACCAAATACATAAATAAACAAATTACAAATAAACTCACATTTCGTGAGAGTTGAACCTAAGACCCCATGGTCTAGGTAGGCTACAACTAAGAGTTTAGTACTCTACCACCAGACCAAATGCATTTAATTCAGAATGGTAAAAATATTGAAACTAATCCATTTAAATAATTGCCGAAAAATTTTCAAAAATTGGAGAATAAAAAGATCAATCCAAAAACAATCAAATTTTTATCCTAAGTTCTCATGCAACTCATGCAAAAACTATCATATGACTCAATTATCAAATAATAACCCTATCAAGTATTCACCCCCCCACACTTAAAATTCACATTGTCCTCAATGTAAAAGCAATCAAGAAATCAAAGTATGCGAAATAACTTACCAAAAATAAAGAGTTAAGGTTCATGAAACATACCTGGGCGGCTTTGATGAAGAGAATTGCTCAAAAAGACAATAAAAACTAAAGTGATAGGAAAATAAAACTAGATAGTTTATTAATGAAACTTTAAAAATAAGATAAAGGAAAATTAAAGATAAAGCATAGCTAAACCTCCTCTTCCCCTTCTTTATTCTCATCACAATCGGCATTGCTCTAGTCGACTTTTTCTCCCAAAAATTGCTTCTAGCCGAAACTTTACTCTCCCAATATTGCTTCTTGTGTTTGATGAATAAAGAGGAGGGGTAGAGTGCCTTTATATAGTGATCAAGTCCTAAGTCTAAGAGGTTTTAATTAGAGTAAAAAGTAAGAAAACATACCTTGTTTAGGAACACATTACCTTGCATGTGGATGGCGCGGCATTTCTCCTAGCATGGCTTGGACTTGGCATGACAAGGACCTAGCTTTGGCCGGAACAAGGCCTGGTATAGCGCGGGTGAGGGCGGAGCGGTGGCTGGAGTGGCGCGGGACAAGTGCGCGCGGGATCCGGGCTGCTGCTGCTGGTGCTGCACGGCATGGCTTGGCTGTACCGGCTGCGGCATGCTAGTGCTGCCTCTGCCTGGTGCGGTGCTAGCCGAGTCATGGCCTGGGCAATGCGCGGGTAGCAGTGTCCTGGGCTAGAGCGGCCTGCTGCATGGCTCGGGTCATGGCATGGCTTGGTGACTGCCGAGCAATGGCAAGAAGGAGCTATGACCGGCCATGCTTAGCATGGTGCGCGGCATGGCCAAGCTATATCCGGCCATGCATGCCTACTAACCGAGCTACAACCGGTTATGCATGGTTTAAAGCTTGATGTTTGGTACTTCTTACTCCTTGGATTTTCTTCTATTTAATTCATAAAGCCTAAAAATAAAAACTAAAATTAAAATTGGGTTGCCTCCCAACAAGCGCTTGTTTAAAGTCATTAGCTTGACTTTCCCCTTTCTTTAAATTCTTAAGTTGGAAAATAAATTGGTTCTTCCAACTCAATTTCTTCAATCAAATCTACTGATAATGGCTCAAAGAAAGGCTTAAGTCTTTGTCCATTGACCTTGTGCTGAGTTTTCTTAGTTGGGCTATAGATATCCACGGATCCATTGGGATATACTTTTACAACTTCAAAAGGACCACCCCATCTTGATTTTAATTTTCCAAGGAATCCTTTTACTGAGCTTGTGAATAACCAAACTTTTGACCTTCATGGAATGTTCTCCTTAATATCCTTTGATCATGTAAGGCTTTTGTCTTTTCCTTATAAATCTTTGAATTTTCCTAGGCTTCATTCCTAATTTCTTCAAGCTCTTGTAATTGTAGAATCCCTTGAATTCCAGCTTTGTCAAAGTTAAGATTGCATTGCTTAACTGCCCACCATGCTTTGTGTTCTATCTCCACAGGTAAATGATATGGTTTTCCAAACACAATTCTGTATGGGGACATACCTAGAGGTGTCTTATAAACTGTACGATAAGCCCATAAAGCATCTCCTAGTCGCATACTCCAATCTTTTCTTTGAACATTAACTGTCTTCTCCAAAATCAGCTTCACTTGAAGAATGGATACTTCAGCTTGACCACTGGTTTGAGGGTGATATGAAGTAGATACCCTATCGCTAACTCCATATTTTTAAACCAGTGATTGTACAATCTTGTTGCAAAAATGAGTTCCATGATCACTAATAAGAACTCTTGGATCCCAAATCTATAAAGAATGTTATTCTTTATAAATTTGACTACTGTCTTTGCATCATCCTTCTCCGTAGCTACTTCATCAACCCATTTAGAAACATAGTCCACGGCTAAAAGGATCTGATGGAGGAAAAGGTCCCATGAAATCAATTCCCCATCTATCGAAGATTTCAACAACGACTATAGGAGATTGAATCATTTGATTTCCTTTCGATATACCTTCCACCTTTCTGACAGCGTGGACAAGTCTTGCAATGTTCATAAGAATCTTTGAAGAGTGTAGGCCAATAGAATCCACAATCCAAGATCTTTCTGGCGGTCTTCTTATGTCCAAAGTGGCCTCCACATTCAGAACTATGACAGAATTTTAGAACTGATTGGACTTCATGATATGGGATAAATCTTCTCATAACTTGATCGGATCCATGTCTCCATAAGTACGAATCATCCCATAAATAATACTTGGTATCACTTATGATCTTCAATTTCTTCCACTTGCTAAGATCTGGGGGTAGACGATGAGCAACTAAGTAGTTAACTATATCAGCATACCAAGGAACTTGAGAAACGACAAACAATTCTTCAAAGGGTAGTGCTTCATTGATTGCAGTTTCTTCGTCCTTTCCTTCAATTCTACTCAGATGATCGGCAACGACATTCTTTGCTCCTTTCTTGTCCCTTATTTCGATATCAAATTCTTGAAATAACAAAAGCCATCGCATAAGCCTAGCTTTTGCTTCTTTCTTTGTCATAAGATATCTCAATGTAGCATGATCGGAGTAGATTATTACCTTAGATCCTAGAATATATGGTCGAAACTTCTCCAAAGCAAAGAGAACGACAATCATCTCTGAACTCGAACTCTTCGTCTTTCTGAAGTAATCTACACATTGGAGTTGAGATTTTTGAAAAATCCTTGATTAATCTTCTATAGAATCCAGAATGGCCTAAGAATGAGCGGATATCTTTGACACATGTTGGATAGGGCAGGTTCTTAACGACATCAACCTTTGCTTTGTCGACTTGCATCCCTTCTTTAGACACTACATGGCCTAGAGCAATACCCTTTTCTACCATAAAGTGGCATTTCTCTGCATTCAATACCAGTTTGGTTTCAACACACCTTTTCAAGATGAGTTCTAGATTATTAAGGCAATGATTAAAGCTATCTCCATAGATTGTGAAATCGTCCATGAATACTTCCATCTTATCTCCCACTTAATCTTGAAAGATACTCATCATACACCTTTGAAAAGTTGCAGGTACATTGGATAAACCAAAAGGCATTCTTGTGTAGGCATACGTACCAAAAGGACATGTAAAGGTGGTCTTCTCTTGATCTTCAGGTGCAATTGGAATCTGAAAGTATCCAGAATACCCATCCAGAAAACAGTAGTAGGATTTGCAGGCTAATCTCTCCAACATCTGGACTATGTACGGCAGTGGAAAGTGGTCCTTCCTCGTGGCAGAGTTCAGCTTTCTGTAGTCGATGCACACTCTCCATCCATTCTGCAGTTCTTGAGGAACGAGCTTTCCTTCCTTGTTTTCTACGACGGTGAATCCAGACTTCTTTGGAACTACTTGGACAGGGCTGACCCATTTACTATCAGATATGACATAAATGAGACTAGCTCCAAGTAATTTGAGAACTTCTTCTTTGACAACTTCAACAAGATTTGGATTCAGTCTTCTTTGCGGCTATCGAGCAACTACTGCATCATCTTCAAGTCGAATCCTATGCATGCATACAGTATGATTTATTCCTTTGATATCAGCTACGATCCATCCAATGGCTTCCTTGTATTCCATCAAAACTCTGAATAGTTGTTCTTCTTGTAAATCATTTAATTTACTCGATATAACAGCAGGCAGGGTCTCGTTGTCTCCAAGGAAAACATGCTTCAGGCCTTCAGGAAGTGGTTTCAGCTTGACTTCCAGAGGTCAAATGATAGATGGCAACGGCTTGGGCGTTGGCTCTAGACTGATGTAAGAGACTAATTCCAACTCTCTTTCCGTTGATCCTAAATCTTTAACAGCTTCTACTACTTCTTCTAGCATCTGGACTTCTGCTTCCTTGACATCGCCTTAATATAAACTCGTAGTAAGTGCAACTTCAAGTTTATCTTCTTGATTGAGTGTTTACACTTCTTCAGAGCAGACATCGATTGTGTCAACGGCAAAGATGGAATGGATCTCAGCAGGAGCTTTCATGGCTTCATTAATATTGATTGTAATTGGTTTTCCATCAAATTCCATGCCGGTTGTTCCATCTTATGCTTCAAACTTCATCCTTGCTAAGGTTAAAAACGGTCTTCCTAACAGCAATGGCAATTGAGGTAGATGTAGATCATCTTCACTCATCTTCAGGACATACAAGTCTGCAGGAAAAGCAAAATCTCCTATTTGCACTAAAACATCCTCAACTAAACCCTCAGGTTTATGGTTAGTTCTATCAGCAAATTGAATAGTAAGATCAGTTTCAAGCAGAGATTCTGTTCCCAATTGCTTATAGACAGAATAAGGCATGATATTAATTAAAGATCCATATTCACACATGGCATTATCTACCTTATACTTTCCAATTTCACAAGGAATAGAAAAAGATCCTAAGTCATAGTATTTATGTCACAATTTCCTTTGGTATGCAGCAAATATATTTTCATTCATACAAGCATATTTTTCAGCATGTTTTCTTTTATTGATGCATAATTCTTTGAGAAAAGATGCATACTTGGGCACTTTGGCCATTTCATTAACCATGGGAATATTTACCTCTAATTTCCGGAGTGAATTTAGTTGTTGTGCAAATCTTTGAGGGAATGGTAGTGGATCATACTTAGCTCGCATCTCCTCCATCCATTCGTCTTCTGATTGAATTTGGTCAGCTTTTGGTGAGGGTAGTGGATTCTCCTTCTTGTGGTTGATTGAAATCTCCTCTTCACTTGGCAATTTGTCATTGATTACAGCCACTGGTGGCGGCACATCAATGAAAATAGGCTCTAAAGGTGGTGATATTGCAGGTAGAAGTGGGATATCAGGTAACTCAATCTCATTTGCGTACCACTGTTGAGCTTCTCCAATGGCTTTTACTCCGTAACTTTCTTTGTCTTCGTTGATACGCTCTTCTGGAAGTGGTGAAAGATTTTGAGAAAGCTTGTTCATCATAGTTGCAAACATCTTCACTAAATCGCCTTGTTGAGCGGCTATCGATTTCACAGTTGCTTCAAGGTTGTTTAGTCGTTTGGTTGTAGGTTCTGGTGATTTGGATGACACATCTCCATTAGTGGCATTAAATTGGTATACGTTTTCAGCCATCGTGTTGAGCAGCTTCCTTGCTTCCTCCGGTGTCTTGAATGTAAAGCTTCCTCCACTCGCAGCATTGACATAAGTACGATCATCATGAAGAAGTCCATCATAAAAGATCTAAATCAAGAGTGCTTCACTTAGGTTATGATAAGGACAACTCGCGCAGATCTCGTTGTATCTCTCCCAGTATTGGTACCACTTCTCGCCACGTAGTTGTTGACAAGTAGTGATTTTCTTTCTGACATCTGCACGCTTTGTTTCAGGGAAAAACTTGTTCAAAAATACTGCTTCCATTTTCTTCCAAGAGTTTATGGATTTTGATGGCAGACTTATGAACCAGTTTCTCACTTTTCCTTCTAATGTCAAAGGAAAAACACGAAGTCTTACTTCCTCTGGAGGCACCCCAGTGATTGCGAAACAATTGATGAAGAAACTATGTAAATGCTCATGAGGGTTCTCATGAGGTTGTCCTTGGAAAGTAGGCATCTTGTGGATTACTACTGACGGCAATTTGCAAGTTATATCCAAAGTAGGATAATCAATGCAAAGCGGCGGCATCTCACTATTGAAGTTCAGCTCCCGTAACGTTTGTGGTTGCGCCATTGGATCTTTTCTTCAAAACCAAGATGATCAAGTGCAAATCTAATAGAAAAAGAAAAAGAAAAAGAAAATAAAACACAATTTCCCCGCAATGGCGCCAAAATTATGATCGTGTCGTCAATGACCATAAAATAAAATACTTATCCCAACAATTAATAACTAAGAATAGCTAGGGCAAGTAGGGGTCAAACCCACAAAAAAATTGGTTATTATTCTTTTTCTTAAAACAAAATAAAATAGAGAGAATTTTGGAAAAGAGTTTAAAATTAAATTTAGCAAACTATAAAATTAACTAAAAAAGCAATCAAGAAAATTTAAGAAAACAATTAAAGAAAAAGCAGTGAATTTTATAAGAAAACAATTAAAGAAAACCCTCCAACATAGAATTAATCTCCCTCTTGACATAAATAACATGGATCATTGATATCTAATAATTATGAAAACCTTGGATAGCTTGGTGATTTAAATCTTAAATTACCTCAATTAGATAAATTTACCATTCTAGGGCTTAATCTACCCCTTTTACTCTTTCAACAATCAATTACCGTTCTAGGGCTTAAAGATTGTTTAGGAATAAAACATTAAGTACAAGTAATTTATTAACAAGCACAACAAGCAATTTCTCGATCATTGATTCTTATCTCTCTTGGAAGGAGGTCTAACTCTCATCCAATTGCTACATATGATTAAATCTGAGGTTTTAATTCTAGACTTAATCTAACTAATGTTAACCTAATTTATCAAGGCAGTGTCGACTCCAACCCATCAAAACAAGCAACATAGGATTAAAACAGAGATCTAAGAAATACCCAAAACAATTTTCATATAGGAGCACAAAATCTTACCATGATATAAGTCAAGAGATCAATTAAATTCTACATTGGAGAAAAGAAAAGGATTACTCACACATGAATTGAGTGAGCATCCACAAATAAGAAGAAGAAAACTTACCTATGGATGAGGAAGGGGGGGGGGGCAGCTCTTAGGTATTCTCCTCCAAATCTTCAAACTAAATTACAATATATCTTATGGAAAAATTACACTCTAAAAATCTAGACCTAAGGTGGCTATTTATAGTGGAAAAATAACCCAAGGACTCCTATTAGACTTAGGATAATAGTCTAGGATGGTTTAGGGTCTAACTTGGACTCCAAGTTGGATTAAAAGTCTTCCTAGAGTAGAATCCAAGTCAAAACAGGATTCTGGAATTTTCTGGATTTCTGCAGAAACTTCAACGGAAAATTCGGATCTGAAGCTGGCAGAACTGGGCTTTGGACTTTAAAGGGAAGTTATAGATCTCGAAGCTAGCTTTCCAACGGTTACTCACGGGCCTAAAATGAACATCTGAGCAGAAAGTTATGGTCTTTCTACCAAGACTGCGCTGAATCCTAGTCCAACTAGGACTAGTTACGGGTTTATGCGGTAATTGGATATTCTTTTGGATTTGTGGAGCATAAATTAGTATTTTAACTCCAATTATGAGATTATATGGGCTGAGTATTATCCCATATAAAATATCCAAAAATCCTTAATTTCCGGGCTTCTTCTGGGCTTGGCTTCAATCCTTCGCAATTAAGCTCCAATCTTCAATTCTTGCTCCTTGAAATAATCCTTCAATAATCTTCAAGTCTTGAAATTATCTTCAAGAAATCTTTAAATCACGAATTTCGAATCTTCAAATCTATACTCAAAATCACTTTACTAATATCTGTGTAAAAAGTCATCAAAATAGCTCCAAAAGTAGTGAAAATTAACAATTTCCAATTTCACATCTCATAAAGACTAAAAACACAAATATCATTAAAATAAGGCAAATTAGAGCATAAATAGATCCAAAAACATAGTAAAATAGCCATAAAAATATGGTTGTTTTTGGCTCGATCAGCAGGTACTGAAGAGAGAAACAGGAAAGAAGTCGTGACCACTGCTGACACTAATGAGAATGCCACTGAAGAGAGCACTGATAATCCTCCAATATAAAGTCTTCAGAGGCAAGAGCAACAACATGAAGATCTCTCAAAGGCATGGAAATATGGAAAAAGTCATCCTCCATATTGATCATTGGAAATCCAAATGAAGGTGTGTGAACAAGAGGAGCACTTAAAGAAGTTTGTGAGTTTGCTGCCTTCATATCCCAAATTGAGCCAAAAGTGTTTGAAAATGCTGAGAAAGAAGAAAGATGGATGATTGCGATGCAAGAAGAACTAAATTAGTTTGAAAGGAACAAAGTGTGGACATTAGTGACACCACCAGCAGATCATCCTATTGTTGGTACAAAGTGGGTATTCAGGAACAAGCTAGATGAAAATGGCAGAGTTGTCAGGAACAAAGCCAGATTAGTTGCAAAAGGGATACAACTAAGAAGAAGGGATAGATTATGACGAGACTTTTGCTCCTATGGCAAGACTCAAAGCAATCAGATTACTTCTTGCCTTTGCATGTTACATGGACTTCAAGCTCTACCAAATGGATGTAAAGAGTACCTTCCTTAATGGTCACATTCAGGAAAAAGTATACGTGGAACAGCCACCTGGCTTTGAAGACATCAATCATCCTGATCATGTATACAGACTTCACAAAGCTCTCTATGGACTCAAGCATGCACCTCGGGCCTGGTATGAAAGGTTATCTAAATTTCTCTTGGATAAAGGGTTCACAAGGGGAAATATAAATACTACTCTTTTCATTAAAAAGAAAAAGTTTGATTTCCTAATTGTTCAAATTTATGTTGGTGATATTATCTTTGGTGCTACTAATAAAAGCTTGTGCAAGTATTTTGCTAAAGAAATGCAGGGAGAATTCGAGATAAGCATGATGGGAGAATTAGACTTCTTCCTAGGACTTCAAATTAAACAATGCTTTGAAGGTATCTTCATTAGTCAGTCCAAGTATACAAAAGAAATGTTAAAGAAATTTGGCATGGAGGACTGCAAACAAATGAAGACACCAATGGCCACTGGCACTAAATTAGATTCTGATGAGAAAGGTAAGGCAGTTGATCAGAAAATCTATCGAGGTATGATTAGCTCCCTACTCTATCTTACTGCAAGTAGGCCAGATATACTGATCGTGTCGTCTATGACCATAAAAATAATCCCCACAATTAACTAACTAGAATAGCTAGGGCAAGTAGGGGTCGAATCCCACAGAGAAGGTTTATGTGATGAACAATTAAAAGATAGAAAGATCTTTTCCAAAAATCAAATAGAAAACAGGGGATTGTAAATAACAATTATAATGAAAATAATTAAACTAAAATTTATGGTGTATCGTGCAGGGACCGTAAAAACAAAACAAAGCAAATCTAAATCTAAAGCAGATTATAAAACAAACAATAATTATAAAGCATACTTCTTCACCAGTGGTATCATTCAATCAAATTAACTATGGATCCTTGATTTAAAAGGTGAATTTCGCATCTTATTCTTGACTGACAACTGATATAGGTTTCCCAACATGTATTTTTCGATAAGAGGCCGATTAAAGCTGCAGTTATCCCTATTATTCCTTCAGTGATCGATTACTTTCTTAGGGCTTAAAGATCACTTGAGAACAAAGCATTAAGAACAGTTAATTTTACACACATGCCTACAAGTAGAACCATACGAAGAGAAATTTCTCGCCATCCGGTAGACAAATACTCATTAAGCAGCGATTAAACAAACCTAATTTGCTACATACAATCAAGCTTGAGTGATTAATTCTAAGCATGATCTAGCCATAGATCTTCCTCTTACATCGTTAGTGGCCACATAATTCAGATAAGATTCAGAATCATAAAATTAAAACAGGGTTTTGACTACTATCATCAAGAACTTAACACAAAATTATAAGTATAGAAATCTCACCATAATCAATTGATTGAATTCACCAAAGGATCAGAAGTATTAAAGATTTAACTACTCATGGATTTAGGAAAATCCATGAGAGGCATAAGAATACTTATAGGACTAGGGAGGAACGATTTCTCCCCCTTGAAACCCTAGGGACGTCGCACCCCTCTATGGCTAGAGAAGGTGTTGACTTCTCCCTCTTCTAAAACTAGAGAAAAACCTAAAAACTAAAGAAAGGTAGAAAAAGAGAATTATCTAAAATTTGTGATGTGAAGAATTGTGTATGTATGTGATTTGTGATACATGAGGTGGCTATTTATACTAGAGGAATAGGGTAGGACGGTTTAGCCTTTTCTTGGTCTCCAAGTAGGATTAGGTGTCATCCTAGAGTAGTCTCCAAGTTACATGAGGACTCTAGAATTTTCTGGAATTTTCTGGAATTTGGCAGCAACTTCGACGTCAATTTTGGGCTTGAAGATGCCAGATCTGGGTTTTGCACTTCATAAGAAAGTTGTAGAGCTTGGAGTTAACTTTCTAACGGTTACTCATGGGCTTAAAACGGACATCTGAGCAGAAAGTTATGGCCTTTCTACGAAGACTGCGCTGAAACCGGACTTATATCGCAAATCTGCGGGATTATTGCGGGATTTGGATATTCTTTTGGATATTAGGCCTATTAATTGGGATTTTAACTCCAATTATAGGTTTATATGGGCTGAGTATATTTCCAAATAAATAATCCAAAAATCCTCAACTTCAGGGCTTCTTCTGGACTTGTCTTCAATCCTTTGCAAATAAGCTCCAAATCTTCAATTTTGCTTCTTGAATTAATTCTTCAATTATCTTCAAATCTTCAAAATATCTTCAAAATATCTTCAATCACGAATTTCGCATCTTCAAATCTTTATTCCAAATGGCTAAATCCATAGTTGAGTAAAAAGTCTCCAAAATAGCTCCAAAAAGAGTGAAAAACAATAAGTTTTCACTTTTCTTGTCTTCAGGACCTAAAAACACAAATACTAGCAAAATAGGGTAAAAACACATATAAAAATAGCAAAAAGTATATAAAAATAGCTATAAAAATATGCATAATTTAAGCTCGATCATAATTTCCCCCACACTAAATCTTTGCTAGTCCCTAGCAAACTAATGTAGACAAACAAAAATTAAGATTTAAGATTATGAGTCTTGTTCAAATCTTTTGAAAAACTTTGAATCACATACATATATCAAGGATTAATTCAATTTATGAAATTAGAATAACAAAGAATATTAAGAGTATCCAATTCAATAGATCAAGATATAGCAAGCATCCTCATTCTTAAGTAACCATAATCAAAGTAGCTTTAATCACTTATCATTTATCACAACTATAACTACTTATTTCTATAAGCTTATGCCTTCAGTTTTATCTCCACTACTCAAACAATTTCGCATGGGTTATAATGATTTTCAAAAGGTAATTACTTTAGAAAAGTGAGGTTACTAACCTCAAAGTGTTCATGCTTAGGGGTTACTAACGCCCTTTATTTTATTTTTGTGAGGCTACTAGCACTCTAGAGGGACAATACTTTTGCCGATCCATGCCTCTTATCCTCTTCCCAAGGGTTACTAACTCCTTTTGTTTAAAGAGAAGAGTGACAACAATGGATATATTTTTTTTTCATTTTTAAGGCAAAAGATATCTCTTCTCCTCTTGCATGAAAAACACTCTATTTTATGAAAAAGATTTTTTTAACTACCCTTCTAATATAGATAGTCCCCCACACTTATTTTTGACATATTCATAAAATACTCTCATAAGTGTAGTTTCAATAAAAATTAAACATGAGTTCTAAAAATAGGCAATCATAGAAATAATCCATGGTAAGCAATTATCACAAACTTCAATTATACCTAATCTAAGAAATAAGATATCATACTATAAATCAATTAGTGAAACAATCATTCTTAAGAATTCAAAGCAATCATCAATCAAAAATCAAATCAATCGATCAATATGAGCATATAAAATCAAAATTTTGTCAAAATTTTCGAAATTTTTTTTACCAATTTTATCAATTTTATGCATATAGACTCACTCCCCCACACTTAAAAGATACATTGTCCCCAATGTATTAACAAGCGTGGAAAATCAAAACAAAAATATGTATGCATCTTTTAAATCCTAATTAACCTATATAACCTATATCTATATGACTCGCATATCAAAGAAAAATCAATCAAAGCATTGCAAGAAAAAGATAGAGTTAAAGAAAGCTTCTCTATTTTCCAAGCATAAGCTCCAATTGGATACAATGAGGATTTGGAATCGGCAAGGGGCATATCCTCCATTTAATTTTTCTTACTTTGCAATTGTCCAAAACATAAGCTCCTATTGCTCCTTTGATATGGAAAAATCCTAAAAAAGAAAAGAAAAATATTATGGGTTAGTAAAAATAATATTGGGTTGCCTCCCAATAAGCGCCTTTCTTTAAGGCCTTTGGCTAAACTGCCTTAAAGAAGGTTATTCTTCAAGGGTGAAGGAATTTTGGGTGTAATCCTTCAACAGGTCCTCGATAACTCTACTCTCTTCAATGATTTTGATAGTTTCAAGTTGAATTTTATCAAGACTTTAAAAGATCAAAGCATTAGGCGATGGCATAGTTGTAACTCGGCATGGCGCGGCAATGGCTCGTGGTGGCTCGGTGAGGCGCGCGGATGGCATGGCATTGGCCAGGCATGGTGCGCGGACATGGCCGGGCATGGCTTGGTGTCGACATGGTTGGAAGCTTGCATGGTCGGTTGCGAGGTGCTGGTGGTGCGGCCTGGTGCGGACAAGGCCGAGCATGGCATGGGCGGCTGCGCAGCAGGAGCGGGCAAGGCCGAGCATGGCCGGGCAGGCAGCACGGATGGCGCGGCAGTGACCTGGCTAGGCCTGGCAAGCGGCACGGCAGATGCTGGTGGCGTCCGGATATGTGGCTCGGGTGTGGCCGGGCTAGGCGCGGCAAGGCTTGATGTCGCACAAGCTTGGAATGCCTTGGCCGGTGTTGGCCGACCATGTGAGGTCGATGGCCGGGCTGCAGCCGGGCATACTGGCTTGTGTGGCACGGGCTTAACCGGGCTGAGTCCTTGAGTAGCTTCCTTCGATGTATTGGTTATCATCTGGGCAAAATTCTCCATTATCTCGTATATGTCAACAGTGCTGTGATCGAACAGGGGAATATTGATAAGAGTGTCGACAGACAATCGATCAGAAGCTCTTAATCCTTGGTAGAAGATTTGAACCAATCTTCTTTGATCATAACCGTGATGAGGGTAAGCAGCACATAGCTTCTTAAACCTTTGCCAAAATTGGGGAAAATTCTCCAATTTTCGTTGAAGAATGCTTGCAACTTTAGCTCGATGTTCAAGGTCTATATCTTGCTTCTTAGTTGAATCGCTTGGTTGATCGATCTTCAGGGGTGGTTGAACTTACTTGTTGTTGACTTCTGGCTCCTTCTTGACTTCTTTTGCTCGATCTTTCTTCTCATGGGAGGTTGAAGAATTCATCCTCCGAGATAATTCTTCAAGGGCATTTAATGCTTTCTCTGGGGTTCTTTCATGCAGTGGTTTAGTACTGAAAGAATCAACAAGAACTCGATCTTCAAGTCCCAATCCTCCATAGAAGAATTGGATTAAAATTTCTTCCTTGAATCCATGATTAGGGCAATCGGCACATAGTTGCTTGAATCTCCTCCAAAATTGGTGGAAAGTCTCGTTGTAGCGTTGTGGAATGTCCATTATCCTTTGTCTTCCTTTGGAAATCCGATCAGGTTTTGTTGATGAAGAATCTTCAATAGCTCCTTTCTTAACAAACTTAGAACTTATAACATAAACAAAATTGTTAGATTTTAACGGCACTTGAGATGAAATTCTAGGGTGGATGATTTCACTATCGAATTCCATGGTCAATGAACCATTAAATACATCGATCTTGGTATGAGAAGTCTTTAGAAAAGGTCTTCCTAATAAAAGAGGACATTGATCTTTCGAATACTCCATATCCATGATGAATATGTCGATTGGAAAAATTAGATGTTCAACTTTAATTAAGATATTCTCTAAAACACCTTTGGGATAAACCAAAGATCCGTCAGCTAATTGCAGAACAACATCAGTATTCTTCAAAGAACCAAGATTTAAAGATTTGTAGAAAGAATAAGGCATCACGCTTAAAGAAGCAGCAAGATCAAGCATCGCATTCTCTATAATACTTCTTCCAATAGAACAAGTAATAGAAAACGTACCTGGATCTTTGCACTTAGGAGGTAAACTCGTTTGAAGCACAGCAGAGACATTAGCTCCAGCGCTTACTTTACCTTGTAATCTCTTCTTATTGGTACAAAGTTGCTTGAGGAACTTTGCATAATTCGGAATCTGTTGAATGGCATCAAGGAGTGGGATGTTGACCTCAACTTTTCGAAATATCTCCAAAATATCTTGATCATCATCTTCTTTCTTTGATTTCTTCAATCTTGATTGAAAAGGAATTAGGTTGGAATCGGGTTTAGGCTTGTTGGTATCGCACACACCTTTTCCTTTGGGTTGAATTACGGCATCATCCTTGTTTGAATCTTCAATCAGTGCAGCTTCTTTATTTTTGGGTTCATCTTCAATCTTGATTTCGGCATGCTCTTGTAAATCTTCTTTGGTGTAGTTCGGCTCTCCTTCTTCTTGTTGATGTGCGGCAAGGGTTGGATAAGGGTCTTTCAACTCTTTTCCAATCTTTAGAGAAATTGCACTGACATTCTCTCTAGAAGGTACCTTTGATTGTGATGGAATCCTTTGTTGACCTTGTGTCTTGAGATCACTCAAATCACTAGCTAATTGGCTTATTTGCTTTCTCATCATCTCCATAGCTTCCTTGATTTGTTGTAACTCAATGGCTTGTGAAGTTTGAAAATTAGGTCTTTGAAAATTCGGCCTTCCTTGAAAATTACCTTGATTCCCATATTGTTGACTCGGTTGTTCAGGTCTCTAATAAGGTTCAGGCTTCCTTTGATAAGCTCCTTGTAATCCCACGGCATTGACTCCTTATTTGTTGTCTTCCAAAGTCGCACAAACCCTTGGCACACTTGAAAAATTCACATGGAACAAATCAGTGAGCAAAGCGATTTGCTAATTCGTTTCTTGAAGTTGTTGCTCCAATGAGTGGAATAGGTAGAAACTTCATTAATTCTTCTTATAGGGCCTTCTCTTGAATAGTCTTCTCGAGATCCAAATTGTTGAGTGTTTGCAGCCATGTTTTCCACTAAAGACCAAGCTTCGGCAGGAGTTTTGTCGATGAAAGCTACTCCGCTTGCAGAATCGATGGAAGATCTGTCAAACGGTAGTAATCCTTCGTAGAAGTACTGGATCAGCAACTGTTCATTGATTTGGTGATTGGGACAGCTCGCACAAAGTGTTTTGAAACGTTCCCGATATTCATGCATTGTTTCTTCATGGCGTTGCTTAATTCCACAAATCTCCTTCATTATACTTGATGCTTTATGTGCAGGAAAGTACTTTTCCAAGAACAGCTTCTTAAGGCTCGTCCAAGATGTGATTGAACCAGTGGGTAGTAGGTACAACCAATCTTTTGCTCGGTCCATAAGAGTGAACGGAAAGGTTTTTAACATGAATTGATCTTCAGGAATACCTTGAATACTTGTAGATGCGCAGGCAATCTGGAAATCAGTAAGATGTCAGTGAGGATCTTCTCCAGGCAAACCGTGAAATTCGGGTAAAATTTGAATAAATCCAGATTTAATTTCAAAGTTTCCAATTGTATTTGGATATTGGATGGCTAAGCGTTTGGTGTTGACGTTTGGTGCAGCTAACTCTCTCAGAGTTTTGGGTTGTTCTTCTTCAGCCATGTCTTCTGACGATGTTGAAACAGCAGATCTAGGAGAACTTGGTTGAGAACTTGAATCGGATGTCTCCTCTTCTTGTAATCGGCGTTGTGTCTTCTTCTTTTTCTGAAATAGTGTTCTTTCAGACTCAGGATTGAATTCTAAACCTTCAGTACTACTACTTCTTGTCATTGGCATACAGTTTCCTAGAAAAATCAAACAAAACTAAAAAGAAAAATTGGCAGTAACACTTCTTAAATAAAAATTAAAAGCAGAGATAGAAAATAAAAATATTATTTATTTTTTTTAAAAGGAAAAACTTTTTTTTTCAAAAATCGGAAACCCTAAAAATAAAAACGGAAATTTTTTTTTAGAAAAATCGGAATAACGGACAAAACTTTTTTTTTTAGAAAAAACGGAAAAAAACAAAAACAAAAAACTAATTTTTGGATCTAATCTCTCTTCAGTTTCTCTCAATTCAATTCCCTTCCCCGGCAACGGCGCCAAAATTTATGATCGTGTCGTCTATGACCATAAAAATAATCCCCACAATTAACTAACTAGAATAGCTAGGGCAAGTAGGGGTCGAATCCCACAGAGAAGGTTTATGTGATGAACAATTAAAAGATAGAAAGATCTTTTCCAAAAATCAAACAGAAAACAGGGGATTGTAAATAACAATTATAAAGAAAATAATTAAACTAAAATTTATGGTGTATCGTGCAGGGACCGTAAAAAAAAAGCGAAGCAAACCTAAATCTAAATCTAAAGCAGATTATAAAACAAACAATAATTATAAAGCATACTTCTTCACCAGTGGTATCATTCAATCAAATTAACTATGGATCCTTGATTTAAAAGGTGAATTTCGCATCTTATTCTTGACTGACAACTGATATAGGTTTCCCAACATGTATTTTCGATAAGAGGCCGATTAAAACTGTAGTTATCCCTATTATTCCTTCAGTGATCGATTACTTTCTTAGGGCTTAAAGATCACTTGAGAACAAAGCATTAAAACAGTTAATTTTACACACATGCCTACAAGTAGAACCATACGAAGAGAAATTTCTCGCCATCCGGTAGACAAATACTCATTAAGCAGCGATTAAACAAACCTAATTTGCTACATACAATCAAGCTTGAGTGATTAATTCTAAGCATGATCTAGCCATAGATCTTCCTCTTACATCGTTAGTGGCCACATAATTCAGATAAGATTCAGAATCATAAAATTAAAACAGGGTTTTGACTACTATCATCAAGAACTTAACACAAAATTATAAGTATAGAAATCTCACCATAATCAATTGATTGAATTCACCAAAGGATCAAAAGTATTAAAGATTTAGCTACTCATGGATTTTCCTAAATCCATGAGAGGCATAAGAATACTTACAGGACTAGGGAGGAACGATTTCTCCCCCTTGAAACCCTAGGGACGTCGCACCCCTCTATGGCTAGAGTGGGTGTCGACTTCTCCCTCTTCTAAAACTAGAGAAAAACCTAAAAACTAAAGAAAGGTAGAAAAAGAGAATTATCTAAAATTTGTGATGCGAAGAATTGTGTATGTATGTGATTTGTGATATAGGAGGTGGCTATTTATACTAGAGGAATAGGGTAGGACGGTTTAGCCTTTTCTTGGTCTCCAAGTAGGATTAGGTGTCATCCTAGAGTAGTCTCCAAGTTAGATGAGAACTCTAGAATTTTCTGGAATTTTCTGGAATTTGGCAGCAACTTCGAAGTCGATTTCGAGCTTGAAGATGGCAGATCTGGGCTTTGCACTTCAAAAGAAAGTTGTAGAACTCGGAGTTGGCTTTCCAACGCCTACTCATGGGCTTAAAACGAACATCTGAGCAGAAAGTTATGGCCTTTCTACGAAGACTGCGCTGAAACCGAGCTTATATCGCAAATCTGCGGGATTATTGCGGGATTTGGATATTCTTTTGGATATTAGGCCTATTAATTGGGATTTTAACTCCAATTATAGGTTTATATGGGCTGAGTATATTCCCATATAAATAATCCAATAATCCTCAACTTCAGGGCTTCTTTTGGACTTGTCTTCAATCCTTTGCAAATAAGCTCCAAATCTTCAATTTTGCTTCTTGAATTAATTCTTCAATTATCTTCAAATCTTCAAAATATCTTCAATCACGAACTTCGCATCTTCAAATCTTTATTCCAAATGGCTAAATCCATAGTTGAGTAAAAAGTCTCTAAAATAGCAAAAAGTATATAAAAATAGCTATAAAAATATGCATAATTTGAGCTCGATCATATACTCTTTAGTGTTTGTCTTTGCGCTCGTTTTCAATCTTGTCGAAAGGAATCTCACCTTATTACTGTAAAGAGAATCTTCAGGTACCTTCAAGGAACCACAGGCCTAGGTCTATGGTATCATAAAGGTTCCTTGTTAGATCTTGCAGGATATTCTGATACTGATTTTGCAGGAAGTAAAACAGATAGAAAGAGCACCAATGGCACTTGTCAATTTCTTGGACAAATGCTAGTGTCATGGTCAAGCAAAAAGCAAAATTTAGTAGCTCTATCAACTGCTGAAGCTGAATACATAGCTGCTGGAAGTTGTTGTGCCCAATTGATATGGATTATGCATCAACTTCGAGATTTTGGAATCAGCATGATGGAGGTGCCACTCTACTGTGACAACACTAGTGCGATCAATATCACAAAGAATCCTGTACAGCACTCAAGAACTAAGCATATTGAGATTCGACATCATTTCATTCGAGATCATGTGCAAAGAGGCTACATCAAAATCTAGTTTGTTAGTACTCTTAAACAACTTGCTGATATCTTTAATAAACCTCTCTGTGATGAGCATTTTAGCAGAATTAGGCATGAGCTTGGCATGATAGATTCTAGTAATGTTTAATTAATTGCTTCATTCATTATTTCATTACTGTCTTTAATATGTACATACATGCATACATACATACAAAACGTGTTGAATTTTTGCCCTCTGACACGCCTTTTTAGTTTCCCGTTTTTTGTGCTTGACACGTCCTTTTCATATCAGTACACTTTTTGAATTTCAAAAGTTGTTTTTATCCTTATTGGGTAAGTCAATTCAAAATCCAAAAAGATTCACTTACTCTTTCCTTCTCTAGAAAAACTCTTTCTGTTTCCAAAAATTTCTCTTTCCCTCTCTATTTAATTTCTTCTCTCTTATTCATCTCCCTCAGAAACCCTAACTCTTTCTCTCACCTCTATTCTCTTCTCTGTATCTTCCCTGTAAAAACATTTTCTCATCCATACATTCATTTAACTTCTGTTTCAAAAGCTCTCACTCATCTGCCAAGAGTAATGGCGGAAGGAGAAAGCAACCAGGTTAAAAGAAAGCTTTCTGAGCTCGACGACATCGATGAAGTAAAAGGAAATTACTGTTCCAGCGAAGCGAGCAAAAGTCAGTGCAAAAAGGAAAGGAGGCTTTGACGACGCTAGATTGGTGTTTCCAAAGCTCCCTAGAGCCAGTAAAATAAAAAATCGAGTGAAGTCTGTAGCTCTACGCAACAGGTATGATGAAATCACAGAATTTCAGATTATGGCTGCTAAGTTGATAAATTGGGAGACTTTTCTAGGAGATGATACTTATGGTGGAATAAAACATAATTTTGAGATGATGAATTTGCTGGGTATAGCTAATTATGAGTATACATTGCTTAGTCCTTCCCTGGTTATGGAATTTTATGTTGGAATAGCTAAAACTGCTGAATCAATCAAGTCTGATAATGCCAGATCCAAGTTTCTTGATAAGAACATTGTAGTCTGCGTTAGTGATAATGAGATGGTTATTATACCCAAGTCTTTGGGAAATTAGTTGGGAATTGACTACAAAGGGGATGAAGACTATGATGAGTCGTTTGATAAAAATGCCACTTGGAGGCAAATTTCAGGAAATGAAGAGGACTTGCCTGAAAATTCTGGGGCTAGATTCATATGGAACAATTATGTGAAGATGATTCGTCAATTTATTGGTTGCACTATTAGGTATAAGAAGATATGGGATATGTAAGCAACCATGATGTTTGGCTGCTGTGGAAGATTTATAACTGTCAAAGGGTCAATTTAGCTGGAATTCTCATTAAATGCTGGAGGAGATGGCCAATAAGAAGAAGAAGATGATTTGTGGCTATGGTCATATCATTACAGGATACATGAAGAAGTCTTTAAGTGCTAAAGACTTGAAGCCTTATGAAAAAGACTTAGTTGAAGGCCGTGTCAAGTTCTCAAAAGAGACTACTAATAGGTTCATTAAGAACACTATCAAAGAACAACAAATTATGGAAACGATTGCCCAAAGTGTTGCAACCGAAGTGAAGAAAGGAGAAGATACTGTGATGGATAAGATGAATGGACTAGCAGTGGCAATGAAGGAGGATATTACCTGCCTAGCACAAGAGATTGGAAAGGTAAATAGCTTGATGGGAACTCTGATAGGAAATACTCAGATGCTGTGTGTCAAATTCATGAACGATATGAATAAGGTCTTAGCAAGTAATGAGAAGATGGGTGACTGCTATGACTCACTTGCAGCAGCATACCTGAGTAGAAGGGTCAATGATGCTACTGGACTGACTGAGAAGCTAAAGAGTTGGAAGGAAATGGATGAAGATCTAAAGAAGATAAGCCAGGAATCCAAGCAGAGACGGGACGCATCAATGAAGCCTCATGGGTACACATCTAAAGAAGATATAAAACAAGCAAAGAGAGCAGCAGAAATAGTGAAAGAGGCAAATAAAGCTTATGAAAGAGAGCAACAACATAAAGCAAAAGAGCAGTAGAAGAAGAAAAAGAGTGAGCAACAGCAGAAGAAAAAGGATGAGCAACAGGAAAAAGAAAATACTATTAGAGCAAAGAAACCTGCAGAGAAACAAGCTATCCTTCCACCGTATAGCTCTGATGAAGAAAAGGATGACGATTACAAGTCAACTGCAGATAGCTCTTCCACTGGTGACAAATTCAAGAAAGATGCTGAACTTAAAGTTGTAGAAGAACAAGGTGAAGAAAAACAGTAAATTGAGAAAACTGAAGCCACTAGTACAGAACAACAAGAAGGAAGAAGCTGCAGAGAAGAATGAAGCTGATGAGATCATCAAGCAAACCACTGATGACATTGATATGATGATTGCTGAAGAATTATCTGCTGAGAATTTGAGTAAGAAGCAAGAAAAAGAAGAACTGGTTATGGAGATTTTCAAGGATATCCAAACTACTCCTAAAAAAGGAATTCGTAAAGGAGGAGTGAAGAGGAAAGCCATAGCAACCAACAAAGTAGCAGGTACTGGCAGAGTGACTAGATCAAGAGTGGCCAAGGAAGCTAAAGCAGTCACCACTCCAAGTCCATCAGGAAGCAAAGCAAAATCAAAGTCATCGTAGCAGGGATCAACTCCCAAAGTCATTATTCCCTCAAGCAGCTCCGAGGAAGAAGTTGACGGAAATGAGGAGTACATTGCATTAGTTGCATTATCCATTTGCATTTTGAACATTTCATGCATTTCATATGTTTGCATTTAAAACTCTATTATTTACTTAGTGTGCAGCAAAGTCTTCAAGTCGGCCCCAACTTCCCCAGAAGAAGAAGTGGGTTTACAAAGAAGGTGTCCAAGTGATACAAAGAATTCTTGCTGTAAAAGAGTAATTTCTACGGCGGAAATGATGCAACTTTTGGTCTTCAGGAACTGAGAAGGATGAAAAGAACCAATTAATAACTTTTAAATATACTTTCTGTGTGCGAAATGAACTAGAAACTCTCCATTAATTTCTTAAATTTGGGGGTAACAATTGGGAGGTGGGATTTGGAAGAAATAAGAAGGATTACAATGTAAGAGAAAGAAATAGAAAATACAAGACTTTGAAAATGAGAGGAAAACACTGATTTGAGCCCGAGATACCGATTCTTTGGTGGCAGAAGAAGAGTAATTGGCTTTCTTCTTGGTTGATTACTTGTTGTTCTTCAATTTGGAATGATTTCACTTCTCGGGCTTGTTGTCTTCATCAAAACTCAAAATGCCCCTTTATAGTCACTCCTTTGTCCAGTCCAAACCTTTGCCCACGGGTCAATTGGCCTAGATTCCTGCTGCTACAATCAGCCTAGAGCAATCGACATCTTTGATCTTTGGCAGAGGCGACTTTCTTCTTTGAGTGTGCTAGCAATGGCCATTTTTCATATTTTGAATTAATCTCTCTTTTGGCAAATAAGCATCGCTGTCAAGGAGTCATTTTCCTTATCAGACAACATTGGGATTCCCTTCAAAGTCAACTAGTCTTGTTTTGATTCCGTTCCTTGCTGCTTAGTTACAATTTTTGTTGTTGGATTAGTCTTCAAGCATGGTTGTCCCCTCCAAAAATGGTGGCTGAGCGAATTCCTTCCTCTTTTGAATATTCATTTTTTCTTTATGGGTTCCACCAAAAGTTGAAAATATCCAACTCTTTTATTTTCTTCTAGGGATTTAGTTTTGAGAAATTTGAGTAATCGAAAGCAGAAAACAAAGAGCAAGAAGATAATTTTAATTTTCTTTTGTTTAATGACCAAGTCTTTTGAATTTTTTTATGATTAAATGATTCTTTACAATTTTTTTCCTCTAAATAATTGAACATTTAATTTATATTTTTTAATTTTCAATTCGTTAACACAGGGAATTCTTTCTAAAAGAAAAAAAGAATAGTAAACAATTCTTAGAAGAAGAAGAGGGCACTTTTGACAATTTAAATGATTTTTCATTACACTCAAAATTGACACCATTACACCAAATGTTGATGAATTTCAAGCATACCACCAATCAGGGGTTACTATGATTTCTAATACATCTAAGTGGAGTTTTCCCTAGAAAGAAATTGATATTTTTGTGAATGACAAAAAAAAAGAAAAAAAATATTGTGAGAGTTTCTCCAGATTCGACACTACTTAAATTCGAACTAATCGAGACAAAAAATGTTTTCCTTCGCCTTCTCTCTTATTTCTCGCTCCTAGAATTTCTTAATGGCAGAAGCGGATTTTCTTTTCTCTTTGGCCAATAGGGCCTTCGATGGGCAAGATTCCATTTTGGTTTCAACAGACGAAATACCCTCTTCCAATTTGGCAAGACAATAGGGGAATTCTTCTGTTAAAAATTCCTTTAAAGACGCCCTTCCCTTAACTACCCCCTGAAGGCTTTTAATCTTGGAGACTTTGAAGTCTTTGATGATGAAGAAGATGACGAATCTGGGGTCCCTTGCATTAAACTCTCAAGAGAAGAGAAGAAGGGAGTCAGAGCACCATGGGTCAACTCCCTCCTCATTAATGTTAAAGGCAAAAGACTCCCATTTAAGTTTCTGAACAACTGCATTAAAAGCCTTTGGAAAATTAAAGGTAAATTCCAAATCATAGATCTAGATGAAGGCTTTTTTCTTGTCAGACTTGAATGCAAAGAAGACTTTGTTTTATCTTAAGAAGGGACCGTGGTTGATTGGTCCCAACTGTGTTACAGTTCGAAAATGGGAGGCTAACTTTAAGCCTGCCATGGAAAGTAAAGACCAATTTTCTGTAGTCTGGGTTAGACTACCAAAATTACTTATGGAGTACTATGATAGAAAGATCTTAGAAAACGTGAGGAAGATGATTGGAAAATTGGTTAAGGTGGACTTTCACACAGACACAAATGGTAGAGGACGACATATAAGATTATGCTTAAGAATCCCTTTTTCTCAGCCACTGCCTAATAAGATTAAAATTGGAAAAATACAACAAGAGGTTTAGTATGACGGAATATCAGTTTCAAATGTGTTCTAATAGGACATAAAGAAGAAGAATGTCAACAAGAGCAGGGAATGAAGGATGTTTAGTCAAAAAAAGGGCCTTGGATGCTCATTCCAAGAAGAAACAAGAGGTCATGGGTGATGCGCCCAAGACTTATCATGGAGGGAATGATGCGTCAAGGACTTATCATGGACTTGAAGATGACAATGGAGAGCAAGGAAAGGATGTGCATGGGCTGCATAGATGCATGGAGATGCATGGAGAACATGGAGATAACAATGGACTTGTTTCAAGACCAAAGCAAAGGCGCCAATCGATCCATTATGCTTGCCTAATGGTCCAATGACAAGATCAAGAGCTAAGAAGTTCAAGGATGCACTATTGGGCCTTGTTCGAAGTCATCTTGATGATATGAAGACCATTCAAGTTCAACTGAAGAGCTTTGATGATGATTTGAGCAAGAAACTACCAATCAATTACAAGTTTATCACTTTGCTTGCTATTGATTCTAAATGGCCGGATTGACATCGTGGCTTGAGCCCATTAGCATTAGTTTGCTTTGTGTGGGCTTAATTCTATCTTAAATTAGCATATTTTTAAGTTTGGATGTTATTTGGGTTGGGGCTTGTTTGACTAAGTACAATCCTTGTTTAATTATGCTTTGTTATTTACTTTTCCTAGTTGGACTTGGATTAGGCTCTTTCCTTGTCCTTTCCTTAATGTAAACCGCCCTTATGGTTATAGGATTAGAATGAGGGGCGATCCCTATGCCTATATAAAGGGACCAACCCCCTCTTGTAAACACATGTCAAATTAAGTTGAGTTGATTAATAAAGTTGAGGTTTATTCACCCAATTGATTATCTTAGCTTCATTGTTCTAGTTTGAGCATACTTTAGGGTTCTTCAATCTTGTAGAGTCCTAGCAAGCAATTAGGTTTTGTGAGCTTAATTGTTTCTGAATCTTGTGATCTTAGGTTGACAATTGCAGGTCTAATTGAAGATCTAAGGCCGACAAACGAAGAGGAGATCTTTGGGATAGGTTTATCGATTCCTACAAGTCTAGAGGTTTGGTGATTTCAAGTTGATCTTTGACGGGTCTCAAAAGTGGATTTGAACCTAAAGCAACTAGATTCATATCAATTGGTAATCAGAGCATAGGTTAATCATCTTCAATCGGTAAATCTATCCTTCTATTCATCATTCATCAAGTTCTAAATTCATCTTCATCCATCTAGTGAAAAATAAAAAAATCAAAAACTTTGGAATTTTATTGTGGATTCATCTTATAACTCCGATTGCTTTGAAATTTCACATTTGGAGTCATCATACCTTATTGTTATATAGAAAATATCAGAAAAATAAAAAAACATAAAAAAAATTATTGACCAGAAACTTGTGATTTTTGTTCTAGGTTCGTTTGTGGTCAGAAAGCTTTGAAATTTAAGATTTAGAGTTCTTTTAATGTGATCTTTCTGGGAAAATATTGAAAAAATCAAAAAAATCTGTGCTATTATCGAAATATGGTTCTTCCCTAGGGTTTTTGGGGATTAGGGTTTTGTTTTGTTCAATTGATTCAATTGGTTGCAATTGACCCTAATTGATTGTTTGATTGAGATTCTTGGGTTGCTTTTGCTGTGATTTGAGATTTAATTTGAAGAATTTCAGGTTGAAACCCTATTGGAGACAAGTGGTACAAAATTGGATCTAAGTGGTACTAAGGTTTCTAATTGATTGAATTGATTCAATTGTGTTTAATTGAGTTTTTGTGCTGCAAGTTTGGAGAAGGAAATCGACAAAAAGAGGCTGCAAAACTGGTTTGGTTTGGTTTGAGATCACTTTCCTTTGAATTCACAAAAGTTTTGCTACTAATTGTTTGTTCCTCAAGTAGGTCACGAGAAGAAAGAAGTACTCTAACAAGTTGCTCTTATTAGGCCTATTGAAGCTAGTAAAAGGCATAATCTTGTGAGATCATCAAGAGAATAGTGGACCGCCAATCCATAGGTTGAGTGCAAACACGAGAGCACAACAAAGGTATACACACGCTCAGTTGTGAGGAATTTTTGCTACTAATTTTTGTTCTTTGTGTAGGTACAATGGGAGACAAAGCACAAGAAGAAAATAAAACCGATTTGGCTACTATGTTGCAAACCCTAGTGCAACTCATGGATGCCATGAATACTAGATTTGATGCTTTGGCTAATGATGTCCAACAAGTAAGGGAGGGCCAAAATCAACAAGCTCAACCTCCCCAACAAAGAGCTAATGCCGCACAACACAATGAGCATGGAGAACAACCACAAGTTCAAAGACAAGTTGTTAGGAGATTTGATCCAATGGAGAGATTAAGGCAACAAGAACTTGGTGGTCAAGCTTACTATGAAAACTTGCGGCTTAGGAGAGGTGTTGAAAGAGATGAGCCAAAGGACAACATCAAGTACAAGATCCCAAAATTCAATGGGAGAGGGACCCCTGCGGATTACTTGGAGTGGGAGTCAAAATTGGACATATACTTTGATTATCACCCCTTTGCCGAACCTAAGAAGGTACAAATTGCTATCCTTGAGTTTGTGGAGAATGCTTTGAATTGGTGGAACCAATTAGTGCAATCAAGGAGGAGAAATTTGGAGCGGCCTATTGATACTTGGGTTGAGTTGAAGAGCGTGATGAGAAAGAGATTTGTGCCAAGCTTTTACATCAATTCTCTTTACCAAAGCTTGCAAACCTTGAGGCAAGGATCAAAGAGTGTTGATGAGTATTACTCGGAGATGATGTTGTTGATGTCTAGGGCTGAAATTGAAGAAGCTCCACAAGCCACCATGGCTAGGTTTCTTGCGGGTTTAAATAGAGATATTCATGACATAGTGGAGATGCAACAACACTATGATGTTGAGGAGTTGTTACAACATGCCCTGAAGGCCGAGGGTCAAATCAAGAGGAATGGCTCTAAAAAGAACTTTGCATCATCATCTAGCTCATGGAAAACTCCTTACAAGCAAAATGAAAGAATTCCATTCAAGGAAAAGAAGAGTGTGAAAAAGGAGTTTGTAAGTCCTAAACCTGAAAGTAAGGATTCTTCAATATCATCATCTAAGACTCACATTAAGTGCTTAGAGTGTCAAGGATATGGTCATTATGCTCAGGATTGTGTTAATAAGAAGGTGTTGAAATCTAATGAGCATGATGATCTTTTAAGTGAAAAGGAGAGTGATTTTAGCTTAGATTCTAGTGCGGATGGTTATGATGAAAGGGACGATGATGGGGCTGCAATTGATGATGGTGATAAGTGTGGACACCCATTTTTGTCCTATATCCTTTAATTTAAAATAATCTATTTCTTATTTCACGTTAGGGTCACCTAGGGGTATTTTGGTCATTGGTGCATCAGGGGCATTTTGGTCTTTTGATCCCTTACCAGTTTAGGTTAGAATGTTCATGTTAGCATTTAGCTTTTAAATAGATTGCTTCTAGATTGCATTCAATAAAGAGTCAAAGTATAGATACATCCTTGCATATTGCATTGCACTGGCATATTCCCATTCCAATCCACTTAGGCATTTAGTGTGATTCATTAGTATAATATTTGGATTTAGTTTACTAATTAGTAATTATCTAATTGATTACGTTCAAAAAATAAAAAAAGTTGGAAATAAGAAAACCAAAAGAATTTATTATTTCTCCTTTGCATTTCAACCTTTCATGTTCTAGATTACATATTTCCTAAAATACAAAATACAAAAAAAATGAATGAATGAAAAATACAAGAGCTTTTGTTCCTCTGGAGTTCTCCTTTCCTTCTCCTGTTTTCCCCTTCTCTTGGTTTCACACTTTCATATTCGGCGTCCCTCTTTCAAGGCAAAAATAACTCATATAGCATGCATTCAAAAATACCAAAAACAGAGCATATAGATAGCATTTTCAATCACACATCCATCAAGCTTATTGTTGTAGCAATGTGGGATCATAGTTAGAGCATGCTCATTCACTTCAGGTCGCATTGCACTCACTCCTTCTCGACATGAGCATTTTGCAGCATCCTTAACTAGCATCTTTACAGCATACATAATCACATTCCGCATACAAACATGCACCAAAATACCAAAAACAGAGCATAATCCTTTGCATTAAAGTACCAAAAAATAGAGCATTGACATCATGCATTGCATCCTTCAAGACAATAAAAATGAAACAACAAAAACAGAGCATTTCATAGAGCATTTGGCATACGACATACACATGCATTTTGTAGATCAAGCTCATGCACTAACTCACATTTCCAGCACATTAAACACTTCAATCACTCTCACATAAAAGCATGTACACCTTCAATTTGACACATACAACCAACTCCATGAGCATCCATACTTTAACATTCAATCATTAGGATTGGTCATATTGCATTTAGTTTCATTCATTTTCATTTACAATTACTTCACACATACCACCAAGCATACATTTTTCAAGGTCCAGTGAGCATTTTTAGTCCTAAAAGAATCCAACAATCGCAGAACACAGTCAAAATTTGCAATCTCGGTTCAGGAGAACTCATCAGTGGAAAATCATTATCATCGTCATCAATTCAAAAGAAGAGCGAGGCAATTGCCAAATACCACAACAACAGGAAATTTAACTCTAAAGGCAGAATAAAACTCATGGATTTGAAACAAATAGGATATAGAGTGTGAGGGGAGTTAGAGAGAAAAGGTTACTTGCCACGATGTTAGGCAGCAACTGGTCCAAGTCAGCAAGAGCACTTGCAAGAAGTCACGCACAAATGAGAAACAAATCAAAGCTCACAAAAGGAAAAATACAGGGAATGATCACATGTAGCACACACTCACTCTTAAATCTCACTGCC
>AWWV01013818.1:0-58318 GCA_001974805.1 Corchorus capsularis | reverse complement strand
TTTCCTATTTTGACTAGGAAATTGAGTTCCTAATGGCTTTCCTTTTCCAAATAGGTAATGTGTTCCTAAACAAGGTATGTTTTCTTACTTTTTACTATAACTAAAACCTCTTAGACTTAGGACTTGATCACTATATAAAGGCACTCTACCCCTCCTCTTTATTCATTAAACACAAGAAGCAATATTGGCGGAGTAAAGTTTCGGCTAGAAGCAATTTTTGGGAGAAGAAGTTGACTAGAGCAACACCGATTATGATGAGAATAAAGAAGGGGAAGAGGAGGTTTACCTATGCTTTATTTTTAATTTTCCTTTATCTTAAGTCTTTATTTTTCAAGTTCATTAATAAATTATCTAGTTTTATTTTCCTATCACTTTAATTTTTATTGTCTTTTTGAGCAATTCTCTTCATCAAAGCTGCCCAGGTATGTTTTCATGAACCTTAACTCTTTATTTTTGGTAAGCTATTTCGCATGCTTTGATTTCTTGATTGCTTTTACATTGAGGACAATGTGAATTTTAAGTGTGGTGGGGGGGGGAGGTGAATACTTGATAGGGTTATTATTTGATAATTGAGTCATATGATAGTTTTTGATTGTTGCATGCGAACTTAGGATAAAAATTTGATTGTTTTTGGATTGATATGTTATTCCCCAATTTTTGAAAATTTTTCGAAAAAATTGATTTTGGAAGTACTAAAAATTTGATGGTTTTTCAAACTATTTGATTTTTCATTCATATATTGAGTTATTGATTTGATTATGATTGATGAATGCTTAGAACTTTTAACAATGTTTTATTCGTTGATTGATTTATAGCAAGAAGTTTTAATTTCTTAGAATTGGGTATAATTGAAGTTTGTGATATGATCTTATTATTCATTGCTTTTATGATTATCTATTTCTAGAACTTGTGTTGAATCTTGATTGAAGTTACAATTAAGAAAGCATGCTATGAATATGTCAAGAATAAGTGTGGGGGACTATCTATACAAAGGGTAATTAAAAAAAAATTATTTTCTAAAAAGAAGTGATTTCATATAAGAGGAGTAGAGATATCTTCTGCCTTAAAATTTAAAAATTTGAAAAGTTCCATTGTTGTCACTCTTCTCTTTAAACAAAAGGAGTTAGTAACCCTTGGGAAGAGGATAAGAGGCATGGAATGGCAGAGATATTATCCCTCTAGAGTGCTAGTAGCCTCAAAATAAATAAAAATAAAGGGTGTTAGTAACCCCTAAACATGAACACTTCATAGGTTAGTAACCTCAGTTTTCTAAAATCAATTACCCTTGAAAAACTATTATAACCCACATGAATCCTTTGATTTATTTATAATGTGTAATCTTTTGAGTAATGGAGAGATAGATGAAGACGCAAGCCTATAGGAAGAAGTAATTATAGATGTAAAGGATGGTGAGTGATTTAAGCTACTTTGATTATGGCTACTTAAGAATGATAATGCTTGTTATCTATTGATCCTTGGATTAAGTATTGTTATTGTTCTTTGTTATTTTGATTTCATGATTAAATTGATTCTTTGATATATGTGTGAATTCAAATTGATCTTTTGAAAATTGATTTTTAATTAACTTACATTGATTTTGCTAAGGGACTAGCAAAGTTCAAGTGTGGGGGAAAATATGATCGAGTTAAAAACAACCTTATTTTTATGGCTATTTTATTATATTTTTGGGTCTATTTATGCTCTAATTTAGCTTATTTTGATAATATTTGTGTTTTTAGTCTTTATGATATGTGAAATTGGAAATTGTTAATTTTCACTACTTTTGGAGCTATTTTGATGACTTTTTACACAGATATTAGCAAAGTAATTTTGAGTATAGATTTGGAGATGCGAAGTTCGTGTTTTGAAGATTTCTTGAAGATAATTTGAAGATTTGAAGATCATTGAAGAATTATTTCAAGGAGCAAGAATTGAAGATTGGAGTTAAAATTGCAAAGGATTGAAGCCAAGGCCAGAAGAAGCCCTGAAGCTAAGGAATTTTGGATTATTTATATGAGAATATACTTAGCCCATATAAACCTATAATTGCAGTTAAAATCCCAATTTGTGGGCCTAATATCCAAAAGAATATCCAAATCCCGCATTAATCCCGTAGATTTGCGATATAAGCCCGTTTTCAGCGCAGTCTCGGTAGAAAGGCCATAACTTTCTGCTTAGATGTCCGTTTTAAGCCCATGAGTACTCGTTGGAAAGCTAACTCCGAGCTCTACAACTTTCTTTTGAAGACCGAAGCCCAATTCTGCTGTTTTCAGGCCGGAATATGCCGGTGAAGTTTCTGCAGAAATCCAGAAAATTCCAGAATCCTATTTTGACTTGGATTCTATTCTAGGATGACATCTAATCCTACTTGGAGTCCAAGACAGCCCTAAACCGCCCTACCCTTGTTTCTCCACTATAAATAGCCACTTTAGGTCTAGATTTTAGATGTAATTTTTATTCTCATAAGATATATTGTTTAGTTGAAGGTTTGGAGGAGAAAAACCTAGGAGCCGCCGCCCCCCTCTCTTCCTCATCCATAGATAAGTTCTCTTCTTCTTATTTGTGGATGCTCACTCAATTTATGATTGAGTAATCCTTTTCTTTTCTCCAATGTAGAATTTAATTGATCTCTTGACTATTATCATGGTGAGATTTTGTGCTTATATATGAGAATTGTTTTGGGTATTTCTTAAATCTCTGTTTTAATCCTATGTTGCTTGTTTTGATGGATTGGAGTCAACACTATCTTGATAAATTAGGTTAACATTAGCTAAATTAAGTCTAGAACTAATACTTTCAGATTTAATTGTTTGTAGCAATTGGATGAGAACTAATACTTCCTTCCAAGAGGGATAAGAATCAATGACCGAGAAATTGCTTGTTGTGCTTGTTTATAAATTACTTGTACTTAATGCTTTATTCCTAGACAATCCTTAAGCCCTAGAACGGTAATTGATTGTTGAAAGAGTAAAAGGGGTGGATTAAGCCCTAGAACGGTAAATTGATCTAATTGAGGTAATTTAGGATTTAAATCCACAAGCTATCCAAGGTTTTCATAATTATTAGATATCAATGATCCATGTTATTTATGTCAAGAGGGAGATTAATTCTATGTTGGAGGGTTTTCTTTAATTGTTTTTCTCTATTTAATCTCTTCTTTTTAATTAATTGCTTTCTTTAATTTTCTTGACTGCTTTCTTAGTTAATTTTGTAGTTTGTTAGATTTAATTTTAAACTCTTTTCCAAAATTCTCTATATTTTATTTTGTTTTAAGAAAAAGAATAATAACCAATTTCTTTGTGGGTTCGACCCCTACTTGCCCTAGCTATTCTTAGTTAGTAATTGTTGGGATATTTATTTTATGGTCATTGACGACACGATCATAATTTTGGCGCCGTTGCCGGGGAAATTGTGTTTCAATTTCTTTTTCTTTATTTTTTCTATTAGATTTGCACTTGATCATCTTTGTTTTGTAGAAAAATCTAATGGAGCAATCACGTATGTTACGGGAGTTGAATTTCAACTGTGAGATGTCGCCGCTTTGCATTGATTATCCTTCTTTGGATATGAGTTGCAAATTGCCGTCAGTAGTAATCCACATGATGCCTACTTTTCGAGGAGAATCTCATGAGAATCCTCATGAGCATCTACATAGTTTCTTTATCAATTGTGCCGCAATCACTGGTATGCCTCAAGAGGAAGCAAGACTTCGTGTTTTTCCTTTGACATTAGAAGGAAAAGCGAGACACTGGTTCATAAGTCTACCATCAAAATCCATAAATTCTTGGAAGACAATGGACCTCCTGATGAATGCAGATTTGACGGCTGAGAGTGCTGAGTTTGGGTAGGGGCAGCTGGGGTTTGTGTGGGTTGTGTGCTTTCACCCCCATCACCCTCTTCCTCATCATCCTCAGCCGGCACCTCGGGGGCCTCATAATAGTTTGTCTCCCCATCCTCACCAAGAGGCACTGGTGAAGCATCAAGTTGTGGGTCATCATCCACATCTGCGGGCCCCTCAACATGTTCCCCCGTTGCTCAATCCTTGCCAAATATCACACCCCATTCATCAAGGTAGGGAAATGCCTTCCCTCGTATCCCTTTTGCTTGGGGGTGACCTTATAACAACCAAAGCTCAACACAAATTTTAGTATAATATAACCAAAAAGTATCCTAGTAAAAGGCATTGTATTAATAAGTATTTTACCTGCAGCCATGAGTCCCATACATCGTTCTCACACCTAATGCACTTGTCCTTGTCGTTCCAACCTAGGCCCGAGCCTTTGTCACCCATCATCAGAAGGATCTCCCCATATTGCCTCTTCCAAAGCTTAATCCGAAGGATATATGGGGCTGTCCCTTAACTTCACAGCCCGGAATCCTCTCATGCATCCTCCTCTCAAGCTCAGCGAGGTAGCCGGTCCTATATGTCCCATTATCTGCCCTCCATTTTGTGTCGTTCGAGATCTCAACAAGGCAGTTGACAAGGACAGCATCCTTGTCAGGAGTCCATACATGCTTCGTGTCTGGGTTTTCTACCACCCTCCCTTTCCTTTGTGAAGCTACTTGTTGTGTCTTCGGTGGCATCTATATAAATCCATCACATAAGGAAAAGTAAACAACATGACAAACAGGTTCAACAAAGTCCACATATTGAAATTGCATGTTATAACCACCTATTTAATGTTCAATACAAAGAATGAGCATTTTAAACCCATTATATTAACATTCAAATGTTACATCCTCACATAGTTCAAAGAAATCCATTTATGATAAGAAACATAAATAACACACCACTAAAAGAATGTTTTAATAATACATGAATCATTAAAACCCTATTGCAAAGATGGATGGTTCTGAACACATTCAACACACATTTGGTTGGCTAAATTGGGTCCATTCATCATGTAGACACCCATTTTTGTCCTAGAAGGTTCAATTTAAATCAATTTGTTTCTTAACTGGCATCAGGGTCACCCAGGAGCATTCTGGTTATTTGTATGTTCAGGGGCATTTTGGTCATTTGCACATTCAGGGGCATTTTGGTCTAGATTAGCTAATTCATTTTTAGTCATCTAAATTGCATTTGAAAAAACCCAAAAAATCTTCGTGTACCCTTGGCATTTTTACATATTTTACATCTTAGCTTCATTTAGTAATTTAGCATTGTTGCATTTTAATCATGTGGTTCAAGCTCAATTAAGTCATTTATTAGTTAAATCCTCATTTTTGCAATTAGTTAGACGTTTAAATAGAATTTGGATATTACATTTTGCTAAGTAATTTTCATTATCAGCATTGTCACTAAAAAATACAAAAAAGTAGAAATTGAAAAAAATTACAAAAAAAATATGCTTTATTTCTCATTTATTTGCTTACATCAGGGTTGTACAAAATGTTTTCTTTATTGCCTTGCTCGACCCACTTCCTCTTGAATTTTAAAGTCCAGATTCTCTACTCCCTTAGGATTCCATTGATGATTCGATTGAGCATAGTTCTTCTTATGCCAAAAAAGGTCAATCACGAAAGGGTGGCAAGCCTTCAAATCCTTGCAACATTGTCCATATGTGCGCCAAAAACAGTAGCAAATGCCATTGGAGACTTCAACTATCATCAATTGGAACAAGAGGAAAATGTGCAGTTATCGAAGCAGCAGTTTAGTTCATCATAGCCACTCGGTATCATTTTAAAGCAATTCAGAAGGCAACCCCATTGAGCCACAACAAAGCAAACTGTAGCAACCAATCCAGAAACAGAAACTTGCAATGCCTATGACTATGAGCAAACTACGATGCATTTGATCACAGTTGTCAAAGTCAATCTTATCCAGCTTGAAGTATCACCATTGAACACACAAATCAGGGGTATTACAAGATGGGGCATGTCAGCAAGAAATGTGCAGCTTTGAGGTATAGCATTGAAACAGAATCAAATAGCAGGCAGGGAAAGACATATCAGGATAACAAAGTTCGAGCCAAGAATTTTGCAGCCAAGTCAAAACAGAGCATCATTTCAATATCAGTCCAGCTCGATCAATCATAGGCAATCTCAAAGTGATCAAACAATGAACTCACTCATTTTGAAAGCAAAAAAAAAAAAAAAGAAGGCAATCCAGCAAGTTCAATTTTGATGATTCAACAGGAAACAAAAGGATTTTAGAGCAATACACAGCAACATAGCAGTTTAACCAAACTCATAATCATTTCAAAAGGAGGCCATAGCATGAGAAGGCCATGGATGCTAAGGAACTTAATGGAAGAAGTGATGAAGTGATCATGTAAGGGCACAAGGGCAATAACGATGGACGCCAATTTGGTGCAAACATAGACCATAGGAAGAACTCAAAACCTCTCCTCACATAAACAAATATGTAGTAATTAAAACAGGTGGCATGGAAACCAAACAACCATAGCTCAAATCTGTCAGAGAATTGTCACCATTGCCATTCAAACACAAAAGTTAAGGAGGGAAAGGAAAGGTGCTTACCACTGTCAGCTTTTTCGTTAGTCAGAGAAGGCCTCTCTTAGTCCACCTCATTTGTTGGCAAGTCACAATTGGCCCTTCCAAATCCTGAAACTACTCCATTGGTCCACCTCAGCAATTCCACCCTCGAAAAAGACGAGAAATTCATCAAGAAAGCTGAGTAGGCAAGTCAACGAGATGGAAAGAAAGAGGAAATGAGCTTCAAGAGAGAAAGAATTCCTACCTGGCGGCACCTCAGCGATCTACCATCATCCTTTCTTCAAACTGATTCGGAAGAGGACAAAATAGCAAAAATAGGAGCCAGCGATTAATCGGCAAAGTAAAAAACATAAAATAGCTGGAGGGTGGTGATGACTCATCACAACAACTCACTCACCCCGCTTGAATCTTATCCCAATTTTCAACAACCTGCAAGAGACAAAATAAGAAAATTACTAAAAAAGAAAGGGGAAATTTTGGGAAAAATGTATATATAAGGATGATGAAGAGAAAGAGTTACCGGGGGGGGGGGGGGTAAGGGTTTTTAAAGACGATATATATACTTCATTTTCGATTCTATGAGAAAAAAAAAGGAAAGAAAAAGTTGGGTAGCATTCTAGGTTTTTTTTTTTTACTCTCTTTCCTTATTCTTCTCTTGGAGTCTTGAAGAGGAACAAGGGTCAAAAGAAAGGGGCCTGGTAGTGAAGAATCAAAGGCAAAATCCTGGGATTTAGCCAAAGTATCACTTTGCCCTTTCGATCCTTAGCTTCTGACGATATAAAGATTAAAATCCAGTGGTTCTCTTCTAGTTTTGGAGGGGTTTCAATGGCGAAATTATAGAGTGGGTGATTTAGGAGTCAATTTAGGTTGGGTTACCAATTTTGAAAGCTCGATTGCAAGGTTTGGGAAGAGGTTACAGTATGGTTTTTGAAGGGAGAAAGGGGAAACTGTCGAAGTGAAGAAGAAGAAGGGAGGAAGGTTGTTTAATAAGGATTCCCGATTCAAACGACGCCGTTTTCAGGTAATTTTCTTTCAATTTTGGCAATTTGATCTATTTTGTTTCAATTGGCTGCTATTTGAGATTGGGTATTGCGGATTGTGACAATTTGAGCCTTGTTTATTGTTTAAATGTTTCAATTTGAGCCTTGTTTATTGTTTAAATGTTTCAATTTGAGGCCTGTTGGTTTTATTCTTATGATAAATAAAATTGATTGATTTAGGCTATGAATAGTCTTTATCATGTTAAGACCTTAGTAAAAGTCCTAATTTTTTTTATTTTTTTTCTCATGGTGAAATCCTTGATATTTGCTAAGCAGGTGTGGCTTGACTTAAGATTTAGGATTAAAGTTTAAAGCTTTAGTAAAAGACAACATAAAAATTGGTCTCTTAGCCTAAAGGTTAAATTTTTGTTCAAAAAATGGTTTAAATTGGCATGTTAGTAAATATTTGATTGTAAATAAGTGGATTTTATGTTTATATATATCATTTGTTAATTTTAGGATGTATTTAGCTTAAAGATTAAGTCTTTATATTAAAATGGTTAGTAAATGCTAAAGTTTAGACTTTTATGTTAAAATCAACTTAATATTGAAGCTGCTTGTCTAATGGTTTGATTCTTTTTTAAGTTCATATTGATTCAAAATGATTCGTTGATCCCATTTAGAGTCTATTTTAATTGGATAAATCAAAACTTTAATTCAAAGTTTGAATTTTGAACTAAACTTAGCTTGGAAATTTAAGTGTTTTTTGAGCTAATTTTAATTTGAAAACCACAACTTTGAGTTAAAAGATTGATTTTTTTTTTCAAATTGAAAAATGACTTAGAAAAGGGATTAAAGGTTTAATTTGGATTAATATTTACTTGAAAATTAAATCTTTGGTTAGGAATTTGGTTTCTTTTTTAGTTTGAGCTTGTTGAAGGATTGATTTAAGTTTTTCCTTGCTAATTCCATCCATGATTTGTTAATGCAATCTGTCTTTTCCTGAACTTTGCTGACTATTTTTCTTAGTGTGCAGAAATGTCCCCAGTCCGACCAAAGTTGACCCTTAGGCTTTTGTTTCTTATAAGTTATTTGCTTTTTAAATTTGTGACTCAATTAAGCCATTGGGTTTGTAATAAGTTAGTAATTTAGCATAGAGGTAGAGTAGTGCCTTAATTACATGCATATCATGTTTATCTATCATTAATTATAACTATTTGCATTCCATGCCACCATTATCTGCTTATTAATTAATAAAGGGGCGTTTTTAACTACGACGGGCAAATCTCGGGTAAAGGTGCAGGAGCACAACCTCTCGAGGTTTCGCCCCGAGATTGTTTGGTTTTCACGAATATCCCTGGAGGGCCGGGCTAGGTTCGTGAAAGTCAATTCAAGTAAACTCCTTTTTATTAATCAACTAATAAACCGGACCTTGCATTCATCATTTCATACATGCATTAGTTAATATTGAGGTCAAATTTGAAGGAAAATGAAAAAAAAGAAAGGAAAGAAAAAATAGAAAAAAACAAAAGAAAAATTAGAAAATTAAAAGATGTAATAAAAGTGTTTTTTTTTAAATGTTTTTTTCATGTTCTCTTATTCAGTTTTCAAAAATTAAAAAAAAATGGTAATTCAAGAGTTTTCAGGGTAAGCATTTTCAAAATTGGTTAAAAAGTAAATCCTTTTGGATTCATCTTAATTTGAAAAATCAAGTCTTTGATTTAAAGATTTGACTATTAGATTAAAATTAATTCAGAAGCAGATTATCGAATCTTTTCGAGCTAATCTTAATCCGAAAATTGAAACTTTAAATTAAGGGTGAGTTTTCTAATAATAAGATTTTTGGCAGATTAATAAAATCAGGTAGTTTTTCTTGGAAAATTAAAAATAACAAAAAAGAGTTTTGACATAGCATTTTTAAAATATCTTCCTGGTGTGGAAAAATCAACAGGGGAGAACTCTCGACATTTAAACTTGTTTTGAAAAATGATTTTTTCTTTTTTTTAACTCTTTCTATTAATAATCAAGATTAGGGTAAAAGCAACCGTTTTTATTTAGACCCACTAGATCTTAGTTTAGATTAGAGGTACCGTCATTTGACGGGCATTTGGGGGTACCGATCCTTCCCCAAATGTAACAGACTCCCGGACCTAGATTTAGGTTGGAAGACCGGACTTTAGGTTTAGTGGGTCCAATGACGAGCTTTTGGATTTAACTAGGCTTAAGAGGTCATTTGGTGGCTAATCACACCTTAGAAAAAAGATTAGTGGCGACTCCACTTTTTCCAAAGTCGTTTCGGCAGGGTTCCCCGGACCCGAACGTTTCGACAGCTTGGCGACTCCACTGGGGACGTTAGAGAGTCAGGCCTCATTCAGTCTAATCAAGATCTAGGGTTTAATAAATTGGTTGCTTGTTTTTCTTTTTGTTTTTGTTTGTGATTTTATTGTGTTTCGCCTCTTTATTGCTTTTTGTTATATATATATGTTTGCTTCACCCCTATCTTGTGTTGTTTCTCTTGTTTTCTTGTTGTGGTTAGTTACTAGGTCTGCCAGGTTTAGTTTTAGGGTAATGGTAAGTCGTTCCTTCACACACTTCACTTTTCACATTCATGCATAAGACCGCCTACAGACCCGGGCATACCCTAGTTTTGGGAGGTATAATAGCAAGCCTTCGTGGGACTCGTTTGTCCCCGGGCAGGTTGTATGAAAAACCTCCACCCAAGAAAATTCTATTAGTCCAGCAATGGATACTAGTAGGGTTGAATTCGGAACCTTTTTAGGTAAACTTACACCCAACATATAGTAGAGCGATTTCCAGCCTAGGTATGGCCAAACCCGTGAGGATGAGTGTATTAGGTCCACAGAAGGAATGTCTCTTACCCTTAGTTCCTGTCTTTCAAAATGACAATAAGAACCGTAGAACGAGTAAAGTGACTACTCGCCATAATGAGACCAACCCTCCCATAAATGGACTCTCGGTCCAGACTTTTCAAGGAAAATTCTCATTTTTAAGAATAAGGGGATTGATTTCTAAAGCTTTATTTATTTCAGCTATTCCTGTTATTCCTTTTTTGTATCCGTACTGACGATGCTCTTTTGTTTTCCTGTCTTGTTCTTTTGTGTCTGCTGCATTTTCCCCATGCATTCATCACATAGGTTACCATATAATGTCCGAAACTAAAGGAACAGATTTGATGACAGAGGTAGGGCCCACGCCTGGTTGTAGCTTTTGAGGTAATAGAGACGGTTGATCCAGGACAGATGTTTCATTTAATGCTTTCAAGAATATATCTCTTATGCAGGACTGAGATGAATTTAAAATCAGAATAGAGTAGTTGACAAGTGGTATTCAATGATGTATTTGGCAAATAAATAATGGATGGTGTAATTAAATTAAAGTAGTTAATGAACAATATTTGATAATATAATTTGGGTGTTGTGGTGTACTAAACTCTGTTTAAATCTAAGTACTTTTGTTTCAAATATTATATGGCAACTTTCGCATTTCATTTCCTGATATATATGCCATATCATTGCATTAGATGATTCATAATGCTAGTGCGAAGGAATTTCGGTATGCCAAGGGGGGCCGGGCAATTAAAATTCTTGATACGGAAGACAAGGTTTGTAGGATTTCTCACGAGGGTGGGGAATTTTACAAATTATTGACTTTCGGGGCATTCATTCATCTACATTCATTAATAAAAGATTTAATCCTGGTTTCTAATCAAAAATTTTAATAATAAAGGTCCCAAGATAGCTCAACGTCAGTATTTCACACGGTTGAAAGCTAGAGCAATGGCTGGTCAGCATAGTGAGGAATTTGAGGAATTGAAGCGAGACAGGGACGAGATGAAGGAATAGTTGAGGCAAGTGCTGGCAGCGGTGACCAGGTTGTCTGTGGCCATAGAAAATCCGGCAAGAGAAAGGGCAGCACATGAGAAAACAAACAACTTAGATGAAATGGCAGAGAAACCTAAAGATAATGGCAAGTTGCATGCTGAAACAACCAATGAGGCACCGCCAGGGTATGTCTACTATCCCACGGCATCCTACTATACCCGAAGGGAGGGTTCGTATGGCCCATATGAGAATCCGGTGCACTACCACCCAGGAACACTAGCTGTAGGTCAAGAGAAGCCATTGGGGATCATTGGAAAGAAAGAGGACGACTTGGCAGACGAGAACAAGCGTATGTTGAGCTTGATTGAGGAAAGGCTTCGCGGTTTAGAAGGCTCGAGTAGCTACTACGGGCTCATAAATGCTGCAGAACTGTCCTTGGTGGATGGCCTGGTCATACCTCCAAAATTCAAGGCCCCGGAGTTTGAGAAATTTGATAGGACCAAAAGTTACCCAAACAATCATTTGAAGAGCTATACGAGGAAGATGGGACCTTATGCGGCAAATGAAAAGCTTATGATCTACTGCTTTAAGGATAGTTTGACAGGCACAACCTCTGCATGGTACAACCAGCTCGATAAGCATCGCATTCGTTCCTAGGATTATCTTGCAAATGCTTTCCTTGACCAATATAAGTACTTGATTGAATTGGCTCCAAATAGAGAAACTTTGAAAGCAATGGAAAGGAAGCCTACTGAGAGCTACACCGAGTTTGCTCAATGTTGGAGGGATATGGCTGCCCAGGTCAGGTCGACAATAGGGGAATCAGAAATTTCGGGGCTTTTAATTGACACTCAGAAGTCGATCTTCTATGATAAGCTTTTCAACATGTCGGGTGAACCGTTTGCGAAGATTGTGGTGATAGGACAAAATCTTGATAATAGCATTAAGTCCGGGAAGATTGTAGTCCTAGATGAGGCTAAAAAGGGGTCGACTGGAAAGAAGAAAGAGGAAGTTAGTAGTGTCAATCAGGTGGGGTATCAGCCTCATGATTCCTATAGACCATATTATCCACCTCCAGCCTATAACTACCAACAACCTGCTCAGAGTCCGATGAACTACTATCGTCCACCGACATCGTCCCCATACTATTATCAGCCAGTCAACAACGTTGGTGGCACTTCCTATAGGGCGCCAGCACCAAATCAACAATCTCCAACACTTACACCACAACCTGTTGGTCAAGCTTTTCCTCCAAGGGCCACTTTCCGCCAAGCTAGGGAGTCAGTGGATCCTATCCCATATACATATTCGGAGCTGCTACCACAATTGGTCCAACAGAATTTGGTCCGTCGGGTTAAGTATCAGCGTCCTCTGCAGCCGCCATTTCCTGCATGGTATGATGTTAACGCTTATTGCAATTTTCATTGCGGGGCCCAATGATATGAATCTAGTTGTAATTGGTTCAAATCCACCTTAGAGACCCGTCTAAGATCAACTTGAATCACCAAACTTCTAGATGAGTATGTCGACAATCTTCACTTGATAAATCTTCCTTCGTTCGTCGACCTTAGACCTCCAAGTCGACCTGCACTTGAACACCTAAGATCACAAGCTTCACAAACAATTAAGCAATCACAACCTAATTGTTTGCTAGGACTCTACAAGATTGAAGAACCCTAAGTTTGCTCAAACTAGAACAATGAAGCCAAATAATCGATATGGGTGTGTAAACCTCTCAACTTTATTGATAACTTGACTTATGTTTACAAGAGATAGAAGAGCCCTCATATAGGGGAGAGGTTGGCGCATAACCTACTCCAAACCATCTCCTAATCCTATAAAGGGCGGCATAAACATAAAGGAAGGAACAAGGAAATAGACTACTCCTTGTCCTACTAGGAAAAGTAAATACATAACTTAATTAAGCAAGGATTGGACTTAGTCAAACAAGGCCCAACCCAATGTCTTCTAAACTAAATAAATAACTAATCTAAGATAGAATAAAGGCCCAATGGCCGAATTGCACAATACTAAGCCTAATGCTCATCGATGGATAACAAGGAACACATCATGGAATCGTTTGGAATATTCCTTGGTGTGTGATCTTCAAATCGGCCTAATGAGTCTTCAATGGTCTTCAATTCTTCAAGATGAGATCTTATAAAGCAAACTAAAGCTTCCTTAAACCTTTTAGCCCGAGCCCTTCTTATTGGACCCAACAGTATAGCTAAAGGATCATGTGGCCGGTTGTGGCCGGGCATGGCCGAGTCATGTGGCCGGTTATGGCTGGGCATGGCCATGTCGCGTGGCCGGTGATGGCCGGGCAACTCCAAGTCGCATGGCCGGTGTTGCGCGGACATCTCCAAGTCGCGTGGCCGGTCACAAGTGCTTCCATCTCCATGCTCCTCCAAGCTAGCATCGATGACATCTCCATGATCTTCATTGGCTCCAATGTGTTCTTCTAAGCCATGATAAGCCCTTGGCACATTATCTCTCTCCCTTGAAAAGGATTTGTCCTCAAATCTGCATCACTATCAAACAAGGATAAGTCTGAAACATTAAAAGTAGCACTTACATTGCCATATTCACTAGGAAGATCTAGCTTGTATGCGTTGTTGTTGATCTTTTCCAAGACTTGGAATGGACCATCTCCACGAGGCAAGAGCTTAGACTTTCTCTTTTCAGGGAACCTCTCCTTCCTTAGATGCAACCAAACCCAATCCTCGGGTTCAAAGATGATCTCTTTGCGCCCTTTGTTAGCAATCTTCATGTAGTGTTGTGTTTCTTCTCAATTTGAGCTCAAACCCTAGCATGAAGTTCCCTAACATAATCGGCCTTCCTTTGTCCATCCATGTCGACTTGCACACTCAAAGGTAAACTCAACAAATCCAATGGGGTTAAAGGATTAAAGCCATACACAGTTTCAAAAGGTGAATATCCAGTGGTGCTATGTATGCTTCTATTATATGCAAATTCGACATGAGGTAGACAATCCTCCCAAGTTCTTAAGTTCTTTTTAATTAAAGCCCTAAGCAAAGTAGACAAAATCCTATTAACTACCTCGGTTTGGCCATCGGTTTGAGGATGACAAGTAGTAGAAAATAACAACTTAGTTCCTAACTTAGCCCATAAAGTTCTCCAAAAGTGACTTAAGAACTTAGCATCTCTATCACTTACAATCGTCCTAGGCATTCCATATAGTCTAACAATTTCTTTAAAGAACAAATTAGCTACATTAATGGCATCATCTGTTTCAGTACATGCAATAAAGTGTGCCATCTTAGAAAACCTATCAACAACCACAAAGATAGAATCTTTACCTCTCCTAGAACGAGGTAAACCTAACACAAAGTCCATGCTAATGTGAGTCCATGGTTCATGAGGAATAGGCAAAGGAGTATACAATCCATGCGGTTTAGATGTAGATTTAGCTTGCAAACAAACAATGCAACTAGCAACATACTTTCCTACATCATGTCGCATCTTAGGCCAAAAGAAGTGTTCATGCAAGATGTCATTTGTTCTATCAACTCCAAAGTGACCCATTAAACCCCCCTCATGCGATTCCCTAAAGAGCAAGATGCGCAAAGAACAAGAAGGCACACACAATCTAAATTCCTTAAACAAAAATCCATCATGCTTATAATACTTTCCAAAACCAGAATTTTCACATGCTTTAAATATTTCACCAAAGTAAACATCACTAGCATATAATTCCTTAATATACTCAAAACCAAGAAACTTAGAATCAAGCATGGAAAGTAAGGCATACCTCCTTGATAAAGCATCGGCTACCACATTCTCCTTATCTTGTTTGTATCGCACAACATAAGGAAAGCTCTCTATGAACTCGCTCCACTTAGCATGTCTCTTGTTTAACCTTTGTTGGCCTCTTAAATACTTCAAGCTCTCATGATCCGTATGAATAACGAATTCCTTAGGCCAAAGGTAGTGTTGCCAAGTTTGCAACGCCCTCACAAGAGCATACAACTCTTTATCATAGGTTGGATAATTTAATGCAGCCCCATTCAATTTCTCACTAAAATAAGCGACGGGCTTCCCACCTTGCATTAAAAAAAGCTCCAATTCCAACCCCTGATGCATCACATTCAATCTCAAAAGTATTGTTAAAGTTAGGTAAAACAAGCAAAGGAGCATTAGTTAGTTTATCCTTCAACGTCTCAAATGCTTCTTGTTGTTCATCTCCCCACTTGAATGGTGCATTCTTCTTTATAACACTTGTAATAGGGGCGGCTAAGGTGCTAAAGTCCTTAACAAACCTCCTATAGAATCCGGCTAGTCCATGAAAAGATCTCACTTGTCCAACGTTGGTGGGTGTTGGCCAATCTTTGATTGCCTTGATCTTTTCCTCATCAACCTCTATGCCTTGCGATGAAACCACAAAACCAAGAAAAACAAGCTTGTTTGTGCAAAAGGTGCACTTCTTAAGGTTAGCATACAATTTCTCAACCCTAATTACATCTAACACAGATCTTAGATGCCTAACATGCTCATCTAGGTTTCGGCTATACACAAGAATATCATCAAAATAAACAACAACAAACTTGCCAATAAAAGCTCTTAAAAGATGATTCATTAATCGCATGAATGTACTAGGTGCATTAGTCAATCCAAAAGGCATAACTAACCATTCATACAACCCTAATTTAATTTTAAAGGCAGTTTTCCATTCATCACCCTCTTTCATGCGAATTTGATGATAGCCACTCTTAAGATCAATCTTAGAAAATAAACAAGCACCATGCAATTCATCTAGCATATCATCTAATCTAGGAATAGGGTGACGATACTTTACCGTTATGTTGTTTATTGCCCTACAATCAACACACCTTCTCCAAGTCACATCTTTCTTAGGAACAAGCAACACAGGAACGGCACATGGAGAAAGGCTTTCACGCACAAAACCTTTTTGAAGTAGCTCACCAACTTGCTTCTCCAATTCCTTTGTTTCTTCAGGATTTGTCCTATAAGCTGGCTTATTTGGAATTTGCGCCCCAGGGATGAAGTCAATTTGATGTTCAATCCCCTTAATTGGTGGTAAACCACTAGGAATCTCCTCAGGAAACACATCTACATAATCACTCAAGAGAGAAACAATGTTGCTTGGAAGCTCGCTTTCCAAGTGGTTAGTGCTCACAAGTGTATATTTAAGCAAAAGCAAGATCAAAACAGTATTATCATTCAAAGCTTCTTTAATCTCACTCTTAGTAGCTAACATACACTCCTTATTAACTTTCTTAGAACTAACATGCTTTTCAACTAAATCGCAATTCACATCTAATTTAGCATGATTAATCTTTTCTTTAGCCCTAAATTCCAAATCTAACTTAGCAAAATCCTCTTTCAATTTCAATTGATCTTTTAAAGCCTCTTGAGGTGATAACGGAATAAAAGTAAAGGGCTTCTTACCACACATGAGAGTATATTGGTTCGTCTCACCATCATGTTGAACTTTGTTGTCATATTGCCATGGTCGTCCAAGTAGTACATGGCATGCTTGAATGGGTAAGATATCGCACAATACATCTCCCTTGTACCTGCCCAAACAAAGAGAAACTAAAACTTGTTTGTTAACCCTAATTTCCTCCTTTTCGTTGATCCAACCCAAACTATAAGGTTTAGGGTGTTTTGTAGTGGGTAATTGCATCTCCTTTACCAAGCAAACACTAGCTATGTTTGTACAACTCCCACCATCAATGATCACACTACTAGGCTTCCCATTCGCATACATCCTAGTATGAAACAAGTTCTCCCTTTGATTGTTCACATCGTCCTTTACATAAGCACTCAAAGTCCTCCTAGCAACCAAACTTTTAAGTGCAAAACCGGCTCCATCATCACTATCATTATCGGTTTGTACCTCTACTTCATCATCTCCATCGCCATTAGATCCTAGAGTAATCTCTTCATCTTCACTTTCGATTTTCTCCTTGTTCATTCACGAACAACACTTTCTTGTTAACACAATCTTTAGCATAGTGTCCAAAGCCTTGACACTTGAAACACTTAACATGATTCTTAGAAGATGAACTTTGATGAAGACTTAGAATCGGTCTTAGGGGTAGTACCCTTTTGCGCTAACTCCTTCTCTTTAGTCGACTTATCATCCTTCTTGATTGGAGTTTTCCATGAGCTTGATGATGATGATGTAAAGCTCTTCTTATTCCTCTTTACTTGGCTTTCGGCCTTCAAAGCATGTTGAAGCAATTCCTCAACATCATAGTGTTGTTGCATCTCCACAATATCATGAATTTCTCTATTCAACCCCGCCATAAATCTAGCTATAGTAGCTTGTGGGGCTTCATCAACCTCGGCCCTTGACATTAACAACATCATCTCGGAGTAGTATTCATCAACACTCCTAGTTCCTTGCCTCAAAGCTTGCAATTCTTGATAGAGACCATTAGTGTAAAAGCTTGGAACAAACCTCTTCCTCATATAACTCTTTAGACCTAACCAAGTATTGATCGGCCTTTCCAAGTTTCTTCTTCTTGTTTGCACCAATTGATTTCACCAATTTAAAGCATTCTCCATGAATTCAAGAGTAGCAATTTGCACCTTCTTTGGCTCGGCATGAGGATAGTAATCAAAATACATATCCAATTTTGACTCCCACTCCAAGTAATCGGATGGAGACCCTCTCCCATTGAATCTAGGGATTTTGTTTTTGATGTTGTCCTTAGGCTTCTCTCTTTCAATTCCTCTCCTAGGCCGCATGTTTTCATTGTGAGCTTGCCCACCAAGTTCTTGTTGCCTTAGTCTCTCCATGGGATCGATTCTAGCAATTTGCCTCGGTGGTGGAGGATGAACCTCTTCATTGTTGCGTGCGACGTTAGCTCTTTGAGGTGGTTGAGCTTGTTGATTTTGGCCATCTTTTACTTGTTGAACATCTTCGGCCATAGCATCGAATTTAGTATCCAAATTGTCCAAACGTTGCATTAGGGTTTGCAACAAAGTAGCCAAGTTGGCTTGATCTTGTTCTCCTTCCATAATACCTACAAAAAGAACAAAGATTAGTAGTAAAAATCCTTACAAGTGTGTGTGTGATTATACCTTCGACTTGTGCTCTCGTATTTGTACTCAAGTCCTATGGATTGGCGGTCCACTACTCTCTTAATGATCTCACAAGATTATGCCTCTTTCTAGCTTGCAATAGGCCTAATAAGAGCAACTCCTACAGCACTCCTTTCTTCTCGTGACCTACTTGAGGAACAAACAATTAGTAGCAAAATTATTTGTGAATCAAAAGAAAAGTGATCTTAAACCAAACCAAACCACTTAATGCAGGCTCCTTATGTCGAAATTCTTCTCCAAAGTTGCTGCACAAAACTCAATTCAAACACAATTCAAATAATCAAGTCGATTAGAAAACCCTATTACCACTTAATTCCAATTTTGTACCACTTGTCTCCAATAGGGTTTATGACCTGAAATTCTTCAAATCAAATCACAATTCACAGCAAAAGCAATCGAAGGATCTCAATTTCACAATCAATTAGAGTTATTGCAACTAATTAGATCAATTGCACAAGAAAACCCTAATCTCCAAATTTCCCAAACTAAGAACCCTAGTTCCTAGAAAAATCGATAACAGTACAGATTTTTTTGATTTTTTTCAATATTTTTCCCAGAAAGATCACACCAAAATAAGTCTAAAGCTCAAATTTCACAGCTTTCCGAGTTCAAACGAATCCAGAACAAAAATCACAAGTTTCTGGTAGAAACTTTTTTTTATTTTTTTATATTTTTCGATATAACTACTAGTTATGAGGGGCTCAAATCTGAAATTTCAAAGCAAAAAGATGTAAGATGAAAAGGCTATGAATTTTCAAAGTTGCTGATTTTTTTTGAATTTTCAAGAAGGGTGGTGCGATGAGTGCGTTGGTGAAATCGATGGGTGAAAACGTGATGAATGATGAGTAAAAAGATAGATTTACCGATTGAAGATGATAAACCTAAGCTCTGATACCAATTGATACGAATCTAGTTGTAATTGGTCCAAATCCACCTTAGAGACCCGCCTAAGATCAACTTGAATCACCAAACTTTTAGATGAATATGTCGACAATCTTCACTTGATAAATCTTCCTTCGTTCGTCGGCCTTAGGCCTCCAAGTCGACCTGCACTTGAACACCTAAGATCACAAGATTCACAAACAATTAAGCAATCAAAACCTAATTGTTTGCTAGGACTCTACAAGATTGATGAACCCTAAGTTTACTTAAACTAGAACAATGAAGCCAAATAATCGATATGGGTGTGTAAACCTCTCAACTTTATTGATAACTTGACTTATGTTTACAAGAGATAGAAGAGCCCTTATATAGGGGAGAGGTTGGCGCATAACCTACTCCAAACCATCTCCTAATCCTATAAGGGGCGGCATAAACATAAAGGAAGGAACAAGGAAATAACCTACTCCTTGTCCTACTAGGAAAAGTAAATAAATAACTTAATTAAGCAAGGATTGGACTTAGTCAAACAAGGCCCAACCCAATGTCTTCTAAACTAAATAAAGAACTAATCTAAGATAGAATAAAGGCCCAATGGCCGAATTACACAATACTAAGCCTAATGTTCATCGATGGTAACAAGGAACACATCATGGAATCGTTTGGAATATTCCTTGGTGTGTGATCTTCAAATCGGCCTAATGAGTCTTCAATGGTCTTCAATTCTTCAAGATGAGATCTTATAAAGCCCACTAAAGCTTCCTTAAACCTTTTAGCCCGAGCCCTTGTTATTGGACCCAACGGTATAGCTAAAGGATCATGTGGACGGTTGTGGCCGGGCATGGCTGAGTCATGTGGCCGGGCATGGCCATGTCGCGTGGCTGGTGATGGCCGGGCATCTCCAAGTCGCATGGCCGGTGTTGCGCGGACATCTCCAAGTCGTGTGGCCGGTCACAAGTGCTTCCATCTCCATGCTCCTCCAAGCTAGCATCGATGACATCTCCATGATCTTCATTGGCTCCAATGTGTTCTTCTAAGCCATGATAAGTCCTTGGCGCATCACCCAAGGACATTCAACTGAGAATTGCCTTAGATTGAAGCAGGAGGTGCAAGCTTTAGTGAAAAGTGGAAAGCTCAGTTTTCCCAAGGTAGAACAACCAAATACTACAGGTAATCCACTACCTAATCACAATGGAGGCCAGGTCAATGCTATATGTGGCGGGGAGATTGTGATAAGGGACGTCCACAAGGTTGTCACCCCTATGGAAACAATATACAAGGCGTTAGTGAAGGTCGACATGATGGAGCCAGGGCAGTATGGGGATCAGGTTAGTAATGGAACATGTCCCATGCATAGAATTCATGCAATACAGGATTGCAAAGTGTTCAAGGCTTTAGTCCAGAAGTTGATGGATGAGTCCCGAATTCAATTCTATATTGATGTTCCGATGGAGGATGTCAATGTGGTGATAGAGGAAGAAAAGCCAAAGCCGTTTATTCCCACTTTGCCCACCAGGTTGCCACCATCACCCTTCGTACCCACAATCCCAATGGTACGACCCCTTATACCAAAGCCTCCCACAGTAATGCCGCAACACATGATGGTCAACTCACCTAAGCCTTTTGCCTATGAAAGTAATCCATTGTGTGCCTTGGAGATATGATGTTAATGTGTCCCCTCAAACAGCAGAAGTTCAAACGGATTCAGCCAACATAACTGGGGTTGGAGGAATGACTAGAAGTGGTCATTGCTATTCACAACCTATGAAGGAACCAATACGGAGAGATGAGGAGTTTGAGAAAGGATGTCCTGTGGATAAGCCGCCAGTGATGGAACAGGGCCAATCATCTGCTCAGGGGGAAATAGGGAAGCCATGCTTTACAGAGAAGGAAGCTTGTGAGTTTCTTAAGATTATCAGGCATAGTGAGTACAGTGTTGTAGACCAATTGAACAAGATGCCTGCTAGAATTTCCATCCTATCTTTGTTGTTGAATTCAGAAGCACATCGGAAAGCCTTACTTCGGGTATTAAGTCAAGCCTATGTGGAGCAATGAATCACAGTGGAGAATCTTGATCTTATTATGGGGAGCATAATCACGGGACACATTACCTTCACTGATGAGGACATTCCCGAAGGAGGAAGGAATAGCTTGAAAGCTCTATACATATCAGCTGGGTGCAATGGGTTTCATGTCGGTAGAATTTTGATTGATAATAGGTCGGCCCTGAATATCATGCCGTATCATTCACTAGAGAAGCTATCTGTGGATCTTTCCTACATTAAACCAAACAATATGATGGTGAGAGCTTTTGATGGAACTACCCGCTCCGTGAGGGGTGATATTGAGATTCAGATGGAAATAGGAGGGGTTGAATTCTTGATGACTTTCCAAGTAATGGATATAAGTCCCTCATACTCTTGTTTATTAGGAAGACCCTGGATTCATATGGCGGGGGTTGTACCGTCAAACTTGCACCAAGCGGTTAAGTTCCGAGTGGGTGTCGCCACGTGCGGGCCCGGGGTCCGAACCCTACCGCTAACGACTCGAGTGAAAGTAGTCGCCACTAATCAAATTCTAGGGTGTGATTAATCACCTGATTGACCTAGCTAGCTTAATGTGGTCCAAGGCTTGGCGAGGGACCCACTAAACCTATAGGTCCGGTCTTTGCAACCTAATTCTAAGTCCGGGAGTCGATTACGTTTGGGGAAGGATTAGCACCCCCAAACGCCCGTCAAATGACGGTACCTCTAGTCTATTCTAGATCTATTACGGGTCTGAAATAAAGATTGCTTTTAATCCTTAATCCTATATTTTTTTGTGTTTTCTTTGTTTCAGGAGAATCGAAACCTTTTATTACTCTTTGAAAACAAATATTAAAACGAAATTCGAACTTGTGCGCTCGAAGGAAACAAAAGCGAACTTGCCTTTCGTCCGAAAAGGGCATTTTAATAAAAGCGAGTAAAACCAACGTCTTCCATCCGGGAAGGGCGTTTTAGGAAAAAGCAAGTAAAAATTAGTGCCCTTCGTCCGGGAAGGGCACTTTGGGAAAAAGTAGGTAAAAACAAGCGTCTCCCGTCCGGGAAGGGCATTTTTGGAAAATAGCAAGTAAAATAAGTGCCTTCCGTCCGGGAAGGGCATTTTGGGAAAAACAGGTAAAGATTAGTGCCTTCCGTCCGGGAAGGGCGTTTTGGGAAAAACAGGTAATAATCAGTGCCTTCCGTCCGGGAAGGGCGTTTTGGGAAAGAGCAAGTAAAGAGAAACGGCTTCCGTCCGGGAAGGGCGTTTTGGGGAGAAGCGAGTAAAACTAAAAGTTGAAATGATTAAACTCTTGCTTCTGATTTTTTGTATGTTCATTTATTTGGGATCAAATTCTTCTATTTTCTTTGTTTGAGTTTTGATTTCTTTCTTCTTATTTTATGCTTCATTACCTTAAATTTCAATTAACGGACAAAAATGCGTGCAATGCATGATCTGGTCTTTTTTAACTGATTGGTAAAAAGTTGTTCACTCGAATAATTTCAGGGGATCCTTCCCACGCATTATGGGGGTATCCGCGAAAGTATCCGATCTCGGAGCGGACCTTAGGAGGTCGTGCCCGGGCATAATTACCCAAGATCCACCCGTCATAATTAAAAACGGTATTTACCAATCTTAAAAGTTTTTGTGGCGTGTATGACAACGTATGCAAATGATTTTCTAAATTAAATTAAACTTAATCTTCCAAAAAACTAAAGTTTATTAAATTATTCAAAATTAAACTAAATTCCTAAATTAATTTAAATCTAGCATTTTCACTTTTATTAATTAATTGAAAAGTAAATTAAATCTTATGGTTTAGTCTTTAATTGAAACAAGTCAAAAGTTAAGGACCAAATTAAACTAAAACCGAGGACTAGGTTGAACACGCTGGAAAGTTTCAGTCTTTATGTGATCGAGTTTTTAAATTATGGTACATACTGGCACTAAATCGCTACATCAGGGACCTAATCGAATCAAAATTAGGGGCTACATTGCAAGTATGACCGAATCACTAACCTACAGATCTATTAAATAACAATTTAACACCAAAATGCGCATAAAAAATAAATTTAGTCCGAAAATGGTAAACAACAAATAACAAATTGGTGTAAGTATAAATAAACTCCATCTTTTTTCATTTTTCAGAAACCAAAACCTACCTCAAACCCTAACCTCTCCACGTCGTCGTTGCCGCCGTCGCCGGAAATCGCAGCGCCGTGCCGGAGGGCTCACCGCCGTCGGATGAGGCCAAAAAGGAGCATATCGTTTCGCCTCAATGCGCTGAACCCGATTCTGGTGATGGTTCTTCGAGATCTTACCTCTAAAGCCTCAAATCCAGTTCACCCGAAACACCCCAAGCCCCTCTAGATCCGGCTATTCCGACTACGAATCGACTCCCTCTCGAACCATTTTGCTTTCTTTGTCTATCTCTATGATTTTGCTGACCCTATTCTAAGCTTCTTGACACTTAATGTATGCCTAACCCGTAAACTATGAACCCTAAGGGGATTACAGAGGTGGCAATCAAAAGGGGAAAAAGAGGGATCGGAAGACTATTCTCGAAGAGAGGTGAGCCTATTCCCTCTAAACTTTCTGTTTTTTTTTCTTATTCTCTTGAAATTTTTTAGTTCCTGGTATTTTTGGTTTTTTTGCTTTTCGGTTGCTAGGAATGCTATGTACTACCTGAAGACTAGGAACCCTAATTTTCTAACCTCCACTGACCCCCCTTTTTTTTTTAATGAACCTCCGGCCCAAAAAAAATCCCCACTAAACTTTTCCGTTTCTCTTTTTATCATGGTTCAAACGCTTTAGGAAAGAATTCCCTCTTTCTCCTTGCAGGGCTTTTAAAAAGTTCATTTTGTCTCCTCTGTAATTCCCATTTACAGGGAGTTTATTGCCCTTCATTTGTCTCTTTTTTGCTTTTGTGGTTTTTTTCTGTATTTCGTCTGGGCTTGGTAGTGCGTGTGCTGGTTGGTGGCAGATGTCCAATGTGCAGGGTGGTTTGCAGTCCTGCCACTGGCTTGCCTTTGTTTGTTGTGTTTGCTCTTGGCTGCCTTGCCATTTATTGCTTTTGTTGGTTTCCTCCCCTGTAAGTACAGAATGTGAGCTGGCTGATTCAGTATAATTCCCTCTGTGATCTTTGTTTGGTTTGTGTAGTTTGGACTTGGCCTGAAAAATTGGGAATGCTATGCACCTGAAATCCAAATGTATGCAATCTATGCTATTTCAACTAACATGCTTTAGCTATTAAGTGCCATGCAATGCTATTGCTACTATGTATATGTTGCTGCGTGTGTGGGATTTTGTGCAATATGGTTAGTGAAATGCAAGCATATTTTGAGGTTAAAAGGCATGCTGCTATGGATGCTCTGAATTGTGAAAAAAAAAGGGTGAAATGTCCTGGACTACATGCTCTGTTTTTGTGTTTTCAATGCATGTAAAATTAAAAAAAATGCTAACGTATATGTTCTTGTTTCCCAATGGCTTCATCGACGTTTTAAGACTGAGACTGCATCTCATGTCTTTCGCTCGATATAGCCAATAGTAATTCTTTTTCCCCAAGCATGTGTGCACCTTTTTTATTCACTTTGCGTGTACACTAACCAATAGTGTACATGCTTTTAAATCTTGGGGGACATTTCTTGTGCTTCCTGTCTGTGTTCCATCTTGCAGGTCATGGAATCTCCTGAGGCCATTAGAAGGCCTTTATGTTTGCAAATGAACAAGGAGGGGAACGAACCTCAAACTGGAGGAGAGGGAATCCCTTGCATGGGCAGAGGCTATGTAACAATGTTTTTTTCTTTGTAATGCGACTGAAATGCAACAATTTTATTCCTTATTCATTTATTCTTGGGAATTTGTAATATCTATTTTCTACTTATGCTCATGAAAAATGTAAGTATGCCATGCAAAGGAAATGATCACCAAACTTGACATGATATGCGAAAATTGAAGCAATGGACAATAATTATTCATAATGCAATTTATACGTGATACATACATATTACTTATGAACCTTAATAAATAAAAAATATGCTCCATGAAAGCAAATATAATGGCAAATACCTAAAAGAACGGGATAGGAGAATGCTTCATTAAAAACTAAACCTTATTTACGAAAAGAGTTTATATGACTAAAGCGAAACACCCAAGTAAGCCATGTTAAAGGTGCATATAAAGACTCTCAATTTTCGAAATGCAAATTAGGTGACTAGGAAATGCATTAGCTTATCTAAATTAAAGGTGAACTCAAAATGACCAGAATGCCCTCAGTGCAAAAATGACCAAAATGCCCCTAGGTGACCATGCAAGTTAAGGAGCAATCAAGTTTTTATTTGAAGGATACAGGCGAAATTAGGGTGTCTACAGTGGGGAACAAGCTGATAGAGATCAAAGCAGAAAAAGACATTAGAGCTACGCAAACTCACAACACCCCATATGTCGAAGCTACAGAGGAGAGTGTGGAGGATTCCTATCACTCTTTCGAAGTTGCAGAAGTGACTCATGTTAAGGGAGGAAAGTTACCCAGGCCTCATGTCACTAAGAATTGGATGATGCAGCTAAAGCAGTTGGTTGGGAAAGGGTGGAAGGTTGGATGCGGTTTAGGAAAAAGACTTCAAGGAATTGGGGAAGCCATTTCTACACCAAAGTATGCTTATACTTTTGGCCTGGGTTTTAAGCCAGTTTGGAAGGATCGAGTTGAGTCAAAAGAAAAATGAAGCAAAGAAGGATAGCCAGACTTAAGGGAGAGCCATATGAAGCAGGCAAAATGGAGTTTCCTCCCCTGTATCACACTTTCAGGTCAGCTGGTTGGGAGAACTCATCAGAGAAGATAGATGCCCTTCATTTGGCCATTGAAGTTTCAGCTGTCAGAGGAAAGTTTATGGAGTTGTCAGTTAATGCAGTGGAGGATGGGTCAGAGGACAGGTGCCCATGGATTTACCCAGCAGAGTCAGGATCAGAGGAGGTCAATTGGACCGAGTTTGAGTTTCCAGTTGTTATCAACAATGAAATGTAATCAAACTCTTTAAAGTTTTAATATATTTTCCCTAAAAATGTGATTGAATCTCATTTTCATGATCATGGATGTTATTCAAATCATGTTCTCTTTGTTATGATGAGTAATGAAGTCGAATACATATTCAAGTTTTCCTCTCATTCATTCCATTTTGTTTGCATATATTTATTTATTTACTTATACTTTCTTATTTCTCTATAAATATATATTCTCTTCATTTCTTTCGCAGGCCAACTGGCAATGAATGCCAAGACGAACCGGATAGCCCTGCAAATATTTTCGAAAGGCCTGTGTGTAATAATGATATGGCTGAGGAATATGCCGAGGACTCAGTGCTACCCTCAGACCTCATGAGATTGATTGAGCAAGAAGATAGGCAAATCCAGCCTCATAAAGAATCCACTAAATTTATAAATTTGGGTACAAAAGAGAATAGGAGAGAAGTAAAGATTGGCACTACTTTGACGCCATAAGACAGACAACAGTTAGTAGAATTGCTTAAAGAGTATGCAGATGTTTTCGCATGGTCGTATCAGGATATGCCGGGGCTGAATCCTGAGGTAGCAGTTCACAGATTACCGATTAGAGCTGAATGCAAGCCCGTACAACAAAAGTTAAGAAGGATGAAGCCGGATATGCTTTTGAAAATAAAAGAAGAAGTCAAGAAACAGTTTGATGGCGGTTTTCTTGAGGAGATTAGATATCCTGAATGGCAGACTAATATTGTTCCAGTCCCGAAAAAGGATGGAAAGGTGCGGATGTGTGTAGATTACAGAGATTTAAATAGGGCCAGCCCTAAAGATAACTTCCCACTGCCTCATATTGACATTTTGGTGGACAATACAGCTCGTCATTCATTGTTCTCTTTCATGGATGGCTTTTCTGGATACAACCAAATTAAGATGGCCCCCGAAGACAAAAAAAAGAATGCTTTTGTGACTGCATGGGGCACGTTTTGTTATAAAGTCATGCCGTTTGGACTGAAAAATGCGGGATCCACTTATCAGAGAGCAATGGTTACTTTGTTCCATGATATGATGCACAAAGAAATAGAGGTATATGTGGATGACATGATTGCAAAAGCCCACTCACCAGAGGAGCACTTAGTGAATTTGAGAAAGTTGTTCCAAAGACTCCGGGAGTACCAGCTCAAGTTGAATCCATCCAAGTGTACATTTGGGGCAACATCTGGAAAGTTGTTGGGTTTTGTAGTGAGCCAGAATGGAATAGAAGTAGATCCTGATAATGTTAGAGCAATTCAGAATTTGCCTCCACCTAGAACCCAAAAGGAAGTGAGGGGGTTTCTAGGACGATTGAATTATATAGCTCGTTTCATATCCCAGTTAACAGCAAAGTGTGACCCCATCTTTAAGTTACTTAGAAAGAATAATCCAGGTGAATGGGATGATGAATGTTAGGTTGCTTTTGAGAGAGTAAAGGATATCTGTTAAACCCACCTGTTTTGATGCCCCCAGAACGAGGAAAGCCTTTGATCTTGTATTTGACAGTATTTGAAAAGTCTATGGGTTGTGTTCTGGCCCAACAAGAAAAGTCAGGAAGAAAAGAGCATGCAGTTTATTACTTTAGCAAGAAATTTACAGAATACGAATCAAATTATTCCCCACTGGAGAAAATGTGTTGTGCATTCGCATGGGCAGCCCAGAGGTTAAGGCAATACATGCTATACCACACTACGATGTTGATAGCCATACTTGATCCCCTCCGATATATTTTTGAGAAGCCTGGTTTGTCTGGTCGAATTGCAAGGTGGCAAGTACTCTTGTCCGAATATGATATAGTGTATGTATCCCAAAAAGCCATAAAAGGAAGCCCCGCGGCAGATTTTCTGGCAGACAGAGCGAGTAATGATTATGAGCCTGTAAAATTTGAATTCCAGATGAAGATCTCATGGCTGTAATGAATGTCGGGAATGAGGTTTCAGAGGAGTCAACAAAATGGAAAGTGTACTTTGATGGAGCATCTAATATGTTGGGGCATGGAATTGGTGCTGTATTGGTTTCACCAGACGGGGACCATTTCCCAACTACGGCAAGGCTAGACTTCCCGTGCACAAACAATATTGTAGAATATGAGGCGTGTGTATTTGGAATTCAGATGGCTATTGAAAAGAAAGTCAAAGTTTTAGAAGTCTATGGTGATTCAGCCTTGGTGGTATATCAAATGAAAGGAGAATGGGAAACAAGGGATTCTAAGTTGATCCCTTATCGAGAATACCTACTGGAGCTAATGGAACAATTTGAAGACATTTCCTTCCATTATGTTCCACGAGGAGGAAATCAGTTGGCTGATGCTCTGGCTTCGTTGGCCGCTATGTTTAAATTTGGAGGAGGTGTGAATATACCGCCAATTAAGTTGAGGTTGAAAGAAGCACCGGCCCATGTTATGAGTGTGGAAGAGGAGCAGATGGGAATCCCTGGTATTATGATATCGTACAATATCTTAAGCATCAGAAATATCCAAAGCATGCTACTGACAATGATAAGAGGGTGAAGGCGAATGTCATTGGGTTATTTTTTGGATGGGGAAGTATTATATAAGAGCAGTCGAGATCAGGTTTTGCTAAGATGTGTGAACTCGGCGGAAGCTAAAAGGATACTAAAGGAAGTGCATGAGGGAATTTGTGGAAATCATGTTAGCGGGCATAAAATGGCCAGGCAAGTTATGAAAGCAGGGTATTATTGGTTAACTTTGGAGACTGATTGTATCAATTATGCAAGAAGATGTCACCAATGCCAGGTACATGCAGATCAGATACACACTCCCCCTAATCCACTTCATGTTTTGGTATCTCCATGGCCATTTTCAATGTGGTGCATAGATGTGATCGGGGCTATAAATCCAAAGGCTTCAAATGGTCATGGACAAGCATATCAGAAGAGGATGATAAGGGCATTCAACAAGAAAGTGCATCCTAGGCAGTTCAAAGAAGGAGAATTAGTGTTGAAGAAAGTTCTTTCTGAGCAACGAGATCCAAGGGGCAAATGGGCACCAAATTGGGAAGGGCCATATGTTGTAAAGAAGGCATTTTCTGGAGGTGCTTTAATTCTGCAAAAGATGGATAGGGATGAATTACCAAGTCCAATTAATTCGGATGCGATGAAGAAATACTATGCCTAAGAGGGGAAGGTCGGAAAAAAAAAAAAAACTTGGCCTAAAATAGAGAGAGGTCGGAAAAAGATAAATAAATAAAAGGAGGGGTTCAGATTGAAAACCCGCAAAGGGCTGCCTGAATCCAATGGGGTTCTTGAGCTGAAAACCCGAAAGGGCGGCTCAAGTGAAGGATGGAAAGGCATTGACAGTGGAATCTTGCTCAATCTTCTTGTGAGGTCGAAAAGGTGAGTGAGCAGTTCAGAGCTACCAGTGATGACCAAAAAAGAAGAAGAATTTACACACAGGACCAATTGAAATGCAAGGGAATTATCCATCATTCAAAATCGTCGGAGTATTCATCGCCATGCGGTCAACTCTATTTCTTTATATATTTGTTTATTACTTCAACATTTTTGCTTTTGAACTATTCCTCTTATTGCAAGAAAAGCCTGATCGGACCAAAATTATGCATCTTTTTATAGTCATTTTCCTATGCTTTTAGAGTATTTTATGCTTGATTATGCCTTATATTTGGTATATTTGTGTTTATAGGTGTTAAAGTGAAGAAAAGTGCAAAATCACCATTTTTGTACCTTTTTGAAGCCTTTTTGGATGATTATTTACACAAATATTTTCCAAGGACATTGTGGATGAAGAATGGAGCCAATATGTTCGTGATTGAAGAGCTTGAAGAGTCAATTTTATCATCATAAGATTGATTTTCAAGAGTTTGAAGCAAAGGAGCAAAGTTGAATTTCAAGGCAAGAAAACATGTCAAGATGTGTCATAGCACTGGAGGACATGGGTTGCGAGGCAAACCACATGGGGCGCCAAGCATACAACATGGGCCCCCAGCTGGAGTCGAGACATGCCACTAGCAAGCACATGGACGCTGGTGACATGGGTGTTGAGGCCAACGACCTGGGCGCACAAGCCAACCGCATGGGCGCCCAGGGGGAGTCGGGTAGCATGCCATGCGCGCGTCAAGCATGCATCATGCGTGTCTTCACCTTGAAGCTTCTTCACTTGTTTCCAGATTTGGCGACCTTTCTGTATTTTGGCCATAACTTTTGATCCAGAGCTCTGTTTGAGGCGTATGAGTAGCCGTTGGAAAGCGAACTCCAAGATCTACAACTTTTGTGTTTTGGTCGAAGCCCAGTTCGAACATTTTCATGGACGAAAATGCCCCTGAAGTCAGCGGACAGAAACTGTCCTGGGCCTTTTATGTGGGATTGATCCAATTATGCCCAAATTCTTATTTGGACTAGCTTGAAGACTTGGAAAGCAGCTCAGCATGTCCTTAGGGTTTGTTTAGCTCTAAATTAGCCCTAAGCCACCTCTATAAATACCCTCTTAAGTCTAGAACCCTAGCCAACCTCTCATAACACTTTTCTACATAATTTTCCCTAGTTTTCTAGGTCTTGCGCCGTCAAGGAGAGGGAGGAGGCAGCCGGCCTCCAAGCATTGTAAGTCTCTCATGGATTGTGTTAAACCTTTATACTTCTTTTCCTTAGGTATTTTTGATCAATAAATCTATGGTGAGACTTTTGTTCTTAATAATTTGATTTTTCCGTTTGAATATGTTTCTTATCTCTATGCTTCATCTTATGTGTTCATATTTTGATTGATTTGGCGCGCGACATATCTTGAGATTTATGAATGCTATAGTTAGATTCAAGTAGCTTGAGTCAAGCTAAAGTTGGTCCAAGTAACATTTGAATGATAGGAGTCCTAGGTTCAATGGGATATCAAACCTTGTTGAAATCTTTAGGCCGAGATGGAAATTGACGTAGGCAAGTTTGGTATTGATTTATCATGCATGTGGAATAATAAAACCTAATGCTTGTTATATGAAGGGCTTAAACCATAGATTATAACATTTGAGGTTAATTGCAGTGAGATACGGATTAATCTTTTTAGCATGTTGGAATTAGCATTACGTCTGTTCCTATACCAATTATTCAAATGGAGTTGTTTAAGATGTTAAGAGGATTACTTTGTTTCAATGAAAGTTGATGTCTACGTCTTAGGCTATATACCGATTTGGGATGATTTATGATTCTTAATTGATTGCAATTTAAGTCAAATTTATGCTTTGTGTCTATGATCCATGATTCACTTGATCAAAATAATTACCTAAAGGAGAAGAAGTATGCTTTTAATTAATTGTTTCTCTTAAATTGTTTTCTTAGTCATTAGTTTAGATTTATATAATTGTTTTCTAATTTAGTTTATCTATTTTGAAAATCCATAAAAAATTCCCCTTTGGTAAGATTTTCTTTAGTATAGTTTGTTCTTTGATTTGCTCCTACCTTCTCTGTGGATTCGACCCCTACTTGCCCTAGCTAGTAGTTATTGGTTTGTGGGGATTATTTTGTGATTTGTTCAACGACCGATCAAAGCCTTTTTATATACATTTCTTTCTTCCTTAATATTAATATTGTATATTACATTTCCTTTTACACACATTTTCTGTTGAGAGGAAAACTTGAATTATGCATTTCATTACAAAATCATAATTCTGGTTGAACATATTTGAGTAAACATGGTCATGCATGGTGTTCAACCACAAAAGGAAGTAAGCTGGAACATGAGTCTTAATTTCATTAATTGGGGAAGTCCACATTGGAAATAAAATAGGATCCTTGTGGGACAAATACTCAATGAAGGGCATACATTCCATAAAAAAGGAATCATTGGAGAAAGAGCATCCAGAGTGTGATATTGAGAAGAAGAAGGTAAGAGCAAAGTTTGTCGGCTTAAACAAGAAGACCAGGAATCAAGGGTAATGTTGGGCTATCTTGGGTCTTCATTTTAAAATTTGATAGATTTTGCTTCAAAGAAATGATTTTCACATGACATTTATTGAGTTATTATTAGAGTTGCAATCCCAAGTTCTTATTCATCTCAAATCCTGCTTTAGGTTTCTAAGTCAAGAGTTTCCTGTTTCAATCTCAATCTTGTTTCATTCCCAAATCCTAATTGAGGTCTCTAGTCGAGAGTTTCTTGCTTCAATCTAAGGTCCTGTTTCGTTTAAAATCCTAATCGAGGTCTCTAATCGAGGGTTTCTTTTTTCAATTCTAAATTTTGTTTCGTTTCCAAATCCTAATCGAGGTCTCTAATCGAGGGTTTCTTATTTCAATTCTAAATTTTGTTTCATTTTCAAATCCTAATCGAGGTCTCTAATCGAGGGTTTCTTGTTTCAATTCTAAATTTTGTTTCGTTTCCAAATCCTAATCGAGGTCTCTGATCGAGGGTTTCTAGTTTCAATTCTAAATTTTGTTTCATTTCGAAATCCTAATCGAGGTCTCTAATCGGGGGTTTCTTGTTTCTATTCTAAGTTTTGTTTCATTTTCTAATCATAATCGAGGTCTCTAGTCGAGGGTTTCAAATCAAAGCCTCGTTCGATTCAAATTCTAATCTAGGTCTCTAGTCGAGGTTTTCTTGCTCCAATTCTAAATTTTGTTTTATTTCGAGTCCTGCTCGAGGCTTTTGTTCGAGAGTTTGGTTTCAGAAAGTCTGCTTTAAGTTACATTTCTTCTAGAAACTCTAATATAAACCCAATAAATGTCCACAAAATGGGAGTCTACATCTTTGCGCATTTCCCTATTATTGAAAAGTTCACAAAGTGCTCTTTTGTAAACTTCCCAATAGTCGGAATATGCACAAAGAGGGGCAGCTGTAGACACCCAATTTTGTCCTAGAATGTTCAATTTAAATCAATTTGTTTCTTAACTGGCATCAGGGTCACCCAGGAGCATTCTTGTTATTTGTACGTTCAGGGGCATTTTGGTCATTTGCACATTCAGGGGCATTTTGGTCTAGATAGCTAATTCATTTTTAGTCATCTAAATTGCATTTGAAAAAACCCAAAAATTCTTCATGTACCCTTTGCATTTTTACATATTTTACGTCTTAGCTTCATTTAGTAATTTAGCATTGTTGCATTTTAATCATATGGTTCAAGCTCAATTAATTCATTGATTAGTTAAATCCTCATTTTTGCAATTAGTTAGACGTTTAAATAGAATTTGGATATTACATTTTGCTAAGTAATTTTCATTATAAGCATTGTCATTAAAAAATACAAAAAAGTAGAAATTGAAAAAAATTACAAAAAAATATGCTTTATTTCTCATTTATTTGCTTACATCAGGGTTGTACAAAATGTTTTCTTTATTGCCTTGCTCGACCCACTTCCTCTTGAATTTTAAAGTCCAGATTCTCTACTCCCTTAGGATTCCATTGATGATTCGATTGAGCATGGTTCTTCTTATGCCAAAAAAGGTCAATCACGAAAGAGTGGCAAGCCTTCAAATCCTTGCAACATTGTCCATATGTGCGCCAAAAACAGTAGCAAATGCCATTGGAGACTTCAACTATCATCAATTGGAACAAGAGGAAAATGTGCAGTTATCGAAGCAGCAGTTTAGTTCATCATAGCCACTCGGTATCATTTTAAAGCAATTCAGAAGGCAACCCCATTGAGCCACAACAAAGCAAACTGTAGCAACCAATCCAGAAACAGAAACTTGCAATGCCTATGACTATGAGCAAACTACGATGCATTTGATCACAGTTGTCAAAGTCAATCTTATCCAGCTTGAAGTATCACCATTGAACACACAAATCAGGGGTATTACAAGATGGGGCATGTCACCAAGAAATGTGCAGCTTTGAGGTATAGAATTGAAACAGAATCAAATAGCAGGTAGGGAAAGACATAGCAGGATAACAAAGTTTGAGCCAAGAATTTGCAGCCAAGTCAAAACAGAGCATCATTTCAGCATCAGTCCAGCTCGACCAATCATAGGCAATCTAAAGTGATCAAACAATGAACTCACTCATTTTGAAAGGAAAAAAAAAAAGAGAAGGCAATCCAGCAAGTTCAATTTTGATGATTCAATAGGAAACAAAAGGATTTTAGAGCAATACACAGCAACATGGCAGTTTAACCAGACTCATAATCATTTCAAAAGGAGGCCATAGCATGAGAAGGCCATGGATACTAAGGAACTTAATGGAAGAAGTGATGAAGTGATCATGTAAGGGCACAAGGGCAATAACGATGGAAGCCAATTTGGTGCAAACATAGGCCACAGGCAGAACTCAAAACCTCTCATCACATAGACAAATATGTAGTAATTAAAACAGGTGGCATGGAAACCAAACAACCATAGCTCAAATCTGTCAGAAGATGGATTTGGATAAAGGTAGTAAAACTCTGAATCTTGTGGTTAATATACGGTGGATTCCACCAGAAGATGGTGCTGTTAAACTCAATACGGATGGAGCTGCTAAAGGAAATCCGGGAATTGCAGGTGCGGGTGGGTTGATCCGCTCATGTGTAGGGGTTTGGCTGGTTGGTTTCAAATTGCATTTGGGTATTTGTTCTAATATGGAGGCCGAATTGCAAGCGCTCCGTAAAGGTTTACATATAGCTTGGGCTTGTGGTTACCGGAATTTAGTTTGTGAAATTGATGCACTTGCTGCCATTGTTTCGATAAGAACAGGAGATGTGAAATTCCATCCTCTTGGGAGTCTCATTATTGATATTCGTCTTTTACTGGAACGTGATTGGCAGTGTATTTTACAACACACGCTTCGTGAAGGAAATTTTTGTGTTGATATGCTGGCTAAAGCTGCTTGTGAGCTTGATGATGATTTGGAGATCCTATATGAGCCACCGAGTGAGGTTACGCCGTTATTGGCAGCAGATGCAAGGGGATTTTATATCCTCGTGGATTTTGTAATTCCTAGTTTTTAATCTGTCTTGTTTTTACCAAAAAAAAAAGAAAAATATTTTTCGGTATAAGCGGCTATATTCACATTAACAATCAGGGTATTTGCAATTTGCTGTCCCTGATCATATCAATTATATGTGATATGTAAAGGCCTTATGTTTGGTGACCATTAAAAAAAGTATTGAACAAATCTTGATCCAGTTGTTTATATTCTCCAAGCAAATCCTAAAGTACAACCCTATCTCTAAAAACTAATGGCCTTAGTGCCCGGTTCACTGTACCACTCAACAACTTGTTTTTTCTTTAATGATTTAGTAATAATTTTGTTTGTTATACCTGCTCTCTTAATATTAATTAACCATATGTGGTTATATATATTATATTAAAAAGTACAAAACTTTTGAATCAATCATTATACCTTTATTTTTCGAATATATTTCTTAAATACCATTGTTTAGATTTGTATAATTTTACTCAACTAAAAACTCTATTTTTATTTAATTAAATCTAATATATTTATAACTATTTTATTTTACTATTTTACTCAACTAAAAACTCTATTTTTATTGAATTAAATCTAATATCCTTATAACTATTTTATTTTACCATTTTACTATTTTACTCAACTAAAAACTCTTTTTCTATTTAATTAAATCTAATATCCTTATAACTATTTTATTTTACCATTTTACTATTATACTCAACTAAAAACTCTTTTTTTATTTAATTAAATCTAATATTGTTTATACCATAATTTACATTTTGGGCAAAATGGTAAATGCACATGTTGGTACAAGATCAAGGGCTTAGATTTTCTCCTAAAAGTCCTATGGATGGTTGGATTTAATCCACCCTAGGCCAAAGTCAATTAGGAAAAAGATTGATTTTTGATTTAAAAACCTTAATTTCTCATAATTTATGGAAATTAAGTAAATTATATTGAAAACATATTTGGGCCGCCCCATGTATTATACAAATTGGGTCAGGCTGGCCCATGCTTCTAAAATTTGATTCAAGCCTTCTCGGGATAAACTCTTTATAGTTTTTAAATCAAGGACGAGGGAATTAGGGCTTCGAAATTGAAGATGAAGATGGACGAATTTTGGGTGATGTCCTTTATTAAAGTTGTTCAGAATATCATGGAGAACACTTTGTCCAAATTTCAGCTCATTCTGAGCTCGTAGGAAAACTTGCATTTTTTGCAATTAAGGACGAAATCCAATCCTGGGACCAATTGAGCTTGGCGATTTCACCATTAGCTTTGAAACTTGAATTACATGAGTTATATAAGATATATGGAAGAACCAAGCCATATTTGCCACCTTTCGTAACTTTTACTCGGTTTTCAATTAAGGACATTATGGCTGATTAAGCTCGGTTTAAGCCATTTCCTTAATCCGATTTTGATGAAACTTAAGTATGAGCTTAGTGGCATTATGTTGAGCATAATTTAATGTTCAAATGATGAAGAATCAAAGTTCGTGGCATTCGGAAGTGATTTCAGCACCATTCTGCTTCGCTGCACTTAGCTTTTCACCCCTTTTCGCTACACCGAGCTTTGGAACCTTCCTAATTTCGAAATTTTAGTAATTAGATGTGATAATTATCATTACAGGGTCAAAGACGTGCTTATTAGTGGCTGATTAAGTTGGTTAGGATTTCCCTGATTTAAGGGATTTGAATCAGAATTTGAATTTAGAAGATCGGGATGAATTAGGAGGGAACCAATCTTGACCGTTGGATCGATTTTTTACCCTAGCCAGCCGACCTCTATATAAAGAGGCAGCCTCCAACGTTGAAAAGGACAGCCATTCATCATCTCCAACAACAAAACTCAGACTCCAGGTCAAAAACAACTCTTCTCAGACAAAACTACAACCAAGCTCCGTGCTTTCAATCTTTTTCAAGCCCTGCGCTTTCAATCTCTCTTGCGAATCAAGTTCTCACTTGATATTTTTATTTTTATTAATCTTTTCAACCTTGTTTTGACAAGTTTTCTTCTTGTATTTACATGTTTGTTGCAATTAATCAACAACTCTTTGTCATCTCTCTCAATTGAAGCAAGAAAATAACCTTTTTCACAGCATTTCCTTTGTTTTCTGAGTCTGGAATCAATGATTTAAATACGTTTGTGTGACTTTGATTCAGGATCTACAACTCGTTTGATTTATTTTATGTTGCTGCACTTAAAGCAAGTTTATCATTTCCACTGCACTTTTTATTTCATTTTCGCAACAAAATGAATGTTTATTTTCCTCACTTCCTTTTATCAATTTCTGGTCAAAATTGATTGGTACGCTCGGTACCCTTTCACCAAGATCTCCAAAGAGATTTTTTGGCGCGAACAAGTATCCTTATAACTATTTTATTTTACCATCTTACTATTTTAATTAAAAACTTGATATATTAGAACTTTTTTAAATATATTTCTTAAATGACATTGTTTAAACTTTTACCCTTTTTTTAGAAATAAACTTTTACAGTTTTATTCTACTGAAAACTTTATTTTTATTTAATTAAATTCAATATTTTTATAAATATTTTATTTTTACCATTTTAATTTTAAAAAATTGAAGATATTTTGGTAGTTCTGGACCCATTTCAATTATAATATAAACTAATAAAAGTATTATTATCAAGTTTAAAAGTTAAAATAAGTTGTCTAATCATTAATTAATGCAAAAAAAAGTTATCTAATCATTAATTAATCATTATTTTCTAAAACTAATTAAGTTAAAAATTTATTTAAAATTTAATTATAGTGATTGACCTCTTTCTATTTTTGAAGTGTATATTGATATAACAAGAATTTGAAGTTTTTAAAAATAAAAAGAGGAGTAAAATAATTATTTCCTTTGACTTGTAAAGTTAGAGATGTCAATGGGCGGCTTGGGCGAGTTTCGGGTTATCGTCATCTAGGTCCAGGTCAAATGAGTTAGGTAATTTTCTCGGATCATTCGGGTTTCGGCTCATATGGGTTCGGGTCCTTGGGTCTCGAATCTGCTGGGTCTTGCGTCACACGAGTTCGTGTTTTGGCCTCGGGTCACTCGGGTTCTTGGTCATTTGGGTTTTTCGGTTCTAGGACTCGAGTCAATTGGGGCAGCATTAAAATTTTTTAATTTTTAATTCTTAAATTTATTTAATATATTTATTTAATCCACTACCGGTGAAATTTAGCAAACTGCATATACGGTGTTAAAGAGTTGACATTTATCCCTTTAGATATTTATTTTGAATATTTAATACATAATTAATTATTAAATAGGGTATGTGTTCAAATAAATATTGGTTATATAATATCTAAATTTATGTTCTTTCATTACATCAATTAAAATTATAAATTAATTAATAATATAAATATCCATAAAAATGAAAATAGAATTACAACCCTTACCGATGAGATTAGGAGTAAATCTAATAGAAAAAATTGTCAAGATATTACTAATTAATTATTATTATTTATTCAATTTGTAAGAAAATAAATCACTAATTATAAATTTATCATAAATTATTCATATAATGGATGTATTATTTATTCATATAATTATTGTTAAGTTTAGCAAATTTAATCATAATAGGTAAAATTATAACAATAATATAAATTTCATTAAATAAATGATAATTTAGAATGGTTAAAATTACAACAATGTGGATTTTATTGAATAAAATATAATTTTAGTTTATAATATTCTCGGGTCATTTGGGTTAACTTCTCGGGTCATTCGGTTATGTGTTTGTCAAGTCTAGGTTGGACAGGTTTGGGTCGCCTACTTTTTTCTGGTCAAATCGAGTTCAGCCGGGTTGAGCGGATTATCGGGTTTTTGTGAGGTTTTGACAGCTCTACTTATAATTAGTTTCAATTAATAATTTAATTTTCATTTAATTTAATCGTGATGAGTCACGTGCAACGCACGTGGAAGTAAAGACTATTATATATAAAAATAGGAATGATGAGAAACTTTATGTTTTCAGATTGTATTCTTTTTTTTCAAATATATTTCCAAATTGCCATTATTAAAATATATTTTAATTATTATTCCATTATTAAAATATAATTTTATATAATAATTTAGAGGACTATAAAATTTTATTATTCCATTATTAAAATATATTTTAATTATTATTCCATTTTTAAAATATAATTTTATGTATTTTTTTACTATTCTTTTTAAATATATTTCTAAATTGCCATTAAAAATATATTTTAATTATGTCATTATTAAAATATAATTTTGTGTAATAGATTCTACTATTAGTCATCCATGACGTAAAGTCATTAATTAATTTCATCATTAGTATATGCTAAAAGAAGTAAGCATGCCAAATGTACTTTTCATTTTGTTCATAGAGAAGCCAATATTTTGACACATAGGATAGCTAGTTTAAGGCTCGATGATGTGTGGTGCAGGAGTGTTCCTCCTGACGTTTTGTAATCCTGTTTTTTTCTCATTAATGAAAGGTTCATATTAAACAAAAAAATGAAGTAAGCATGCATACATAGTAAGATATGATGCATGTATATATATGTATCTATTTATAATATGAATATATTTATAACTACAAAGAGAGGAAGAAAAAAAAGAGAAAGGAATGAAAGTGTGTAATTATCATTCTTTGTAAGAAAGAGCTATTCGCATGGATCATGACATGAGTCAGGACTCACGACTGCTAAATGGATTAACTTCTAATTAGAATTTCTAATCCTAAAATTTCTAAAACGTCATTCTTAGAATTGGGCTTTATTTTTAGGTTAATTTGGGATTTAATCTTTTTTTTTTTTTTGAGAAAAAGCACATTCATTTCATTCAAAAATCCGGATTACAAACGGGTAGAGGATATCCACACCAAATAACATAAGTACCAGTTTCACAATCTAATTGTGCTAATCTATGGGCAAACATATTAGCACTTCTATTTACATGTGTGAACAAACAAACACTAAGCAAAGAACCTAAATTTCTAATTTGGTGAATTAAAGTGCCACCCTCCCAAAACACTGGTCTGATGTCTTGATTTCCTTAACTGCCAATAAAGAATCACCCTCCAATTCACATGCATCAAAGCCATACAAATGAGCTAAGGTCAGCCCAAATCGTATCGCATAAACCTCTGCAAATAGAGGATCAGGTACATTTGCAATCCTCGCTATAGCTGTAAGTATCACCCCACCTTGCCTATCGCGAAACACCACCCCTAAGCCTGCTTCCTGCCTCCCCACATTAAAAGAAGCGTTAGTATTGATCTTGATTGGAGTTAGTACTGGGGGTGCCCAACAAGGAGCATATACTTCTTGTCGTTTGTTTCCATCCCGCTTGATAGCCGCCAAAGCATGTACTTGTCTTGCAGCTGCAGCACACATGGACTCTGGACCTCTACAGATCAATTCATGCAGTGAGCGATTCCTATTATGCCATATCATCCAAAGCAAACTTGCTACTAACTGTAAAGACCCCAGCTGAACCGCTTTAGTAACCAAGCTTAGCCAGAAATCATCCCCATTCGCCCAATTGTGCAGATAATCCTTAATCCAAGGACATGAAATATCCCAGACCTTGCTACTAAAAGAACATGTAAAGAAAATATGCACCAGGGATTCTTCAGTTTCACCACAAACTGGACATACATCATCTATTTGAATCCCACGCCTCTGTAAATTCCGTTTAGTCGGCAACACATTATGCTTCAATCTCCACAAGAAAAATTTAGTCTTAGGTTGAACATCAGCCTTCCAAACTTGACTCCAAAAATCATTTATATGTTGGACACTAGGAGACGCTTTCCCCAGCAAACCTCTCGCCACATGGTAACCCGACTTTACAGTGTAATTGCCATTATATGACCAAGTCCAAATTAAAGTATCATTTGAAGGTAAAACAGACAATGGGATGCATAATATTCGGTCCACATCAGATGAAACAAATAGAGCACTTAACCGATCTCGATCCCATTGGCCGTTTGCAATTAACGAACATACCTTTGTTGGTTGACAAATTATGCCTGGCCTAACCGTCGGCTGATAACTTGGTGCCTTATTAAGCCATTTATCTGTCCATACATTAATCGAATCACCATCCCCAACTCTCCATCGTGAACCTTGTTTAATGACCTCTCTTCCGGCCAGTAGACTCCTCCAAATAAATGATGGATTGCTTCCCAATGTGGCTGTCATAAAATTCTTATTTGGAAAATTCTTAGCCTTTAAAATCCTAGAACACAATGAATTGCCATTGTGAATAATTCGCCAGCATTGTTTAGCTAATAAAGCTAAGTTAAATGCTTCGAAATCCCGAAATCCCAACCCGCCATCCAGCTTCGATACACATAAATCATCCCACTGCTTCCAATGAATTTTCCTTCGAGACTCATTACCTCCCCACCAAAATCTGGCAATCATGCTATTTAAATCTTGTAAAAAAGATTTCGGAAACTTGAAGCAATTCATTAAATAAGTGGGAATGGCTTGAGCAACAGCCTGAATTAATACAGCTCGTCCTGCTATAGACAAAATCTTACTATTCCAGTTTTGGATTCTCTTCCAAAGTTTGTCCTTTATGGCTTCCAACTCAGCTCTCTTCGATTTACCTATCATTATTGGCATTCCTAAGTATTTATCCTTTGCTAAAATCTTCTGCACCCCCAGCTTCTGCATAATTAGCTCTTTAAGCTGACCGTGAATATTCTTACTAAACATAACAGCGGATTTATCAACATTAATCAATTGCCCCGATGCCTCTTCAAAACTCTTCAAGATTCCTAAAATTGAATCACAATCAGCTTGAGTTGCTCTTGAAAAAAGTAAACAATCATCTGCAAAAAATAAATGTGAAACCCTTGGTGCACCCCTAGCAACTGCTACTCCTCTAACATCTCCTACCCTTTCTGCATTCTGTAATAACACAGATAAACCTTCCATACAGAGTAGAAATAAGTATGGTGATAACGAGTCACCTTGACGAATCCCCCGTGTTGGTTTGACTTCCTTCGTTTGGTCCCCATTGACCAAAAAAGAATATGTAACCGTATTGACACACGCCAAGACTAAGGAAATCCACCTCTCAGAGAAACCCAATTGCCTCATAATCACTTCCAGAAAAACCCATTCTACCCTATCATATGCTTTGCTTAAATCCAATTTCAAAGCCATATATCCATCAGCTCCAGTCCGCTTGTTCTTCAAATAGTGCACTACTTCAAAAGCGACCATAGCACTATCAAAAATCATCCTCCCGAGTACAAACGCACTCTGCGTATTACCAATAATCTGAGGCAAAATCTCTTTCAACCTATTTGCTAGAGCCTTTGAAATGATTTTAAAAATTACATTGCACAGGCTTATAGGTCTAAAATCTTTCACAGTAGTTGGATTATCATTCTTCGGAACAAGAACTACATTGGTATGGTTAATGTCTAATAAAGAACATCCTCTATTTAGGAAAGATAAAGCCATATCACATACCTTATCTCCAACAATATGCCAAAAACGCTGATAAAAATAGAGGAGACATACCATCTGGACCTGCTGCTTTATCCGGGTCCATCTCAAAAACAGCCCTTTTAATTTCCTCCGCAGTGAAATCCCTATCCAAACAAGTACTCATATCGGAAGAGATTCGCTTCTCTAGCAACGCAGCCACTGCATGTACCTAACTAACATTAGGCAAATTACTGTTAAAAAGATTTCGATAATAATCCATAACTACCCTTTGCACCGAAACTTGATCATGCAGCCAATCCCCATTTTCATCCTGTATTGCCATTATTGCGTTCCTCCGTTTTCTAGATGAAGCAACAGAATGAAAGAATTTGGAATTTCGATCTCCATCTTTCAACCAAGACACCTTTGAACGTTGACGCCACATTACCTCCTCTTGATCAAACAGAGCATTAAGCTCATCTACACAATCCTGAAGAACATGATTCCCATCTGAAAACTTTATATTCCCATAAAGTTCCTCCAACTCTTTCTGCTTGCAATTTATCTTATACCTTACATTGCCAAAAACATTCTTATTCCAAACTTGTAATGCTCCACTACAATCCGCAATGGCCTGCTTAACATCCACATCAGGATCTTGGCTCCAACTATTTTTGATGACTTCCTCTAAACCATCATGTGTCAGCCACATATGCTCAAACTTAAAGCGCTTGCTAGACACAAAATCAAGTGGCATTTTGTCCGCTACCTTAATTAATAAAGGCAAATGGTCCGAGCTGGAATCAATCAACGTTGTTACATATGAATACAAAAATCTATCTTACCATTGTGTTGTAACAAAACTTCTATCCAGCTTCTCGAAAATCACTTCACCCGCAAAACGCCTTGACCAAGTAAAAATTGGTCCATTGCTTGGGAGTTCATTAAATTGACACAAATCCACCACCTCTCTAAACATGCTCATCTGACGTTGCGATCTCAAACAACCACCGATCTTCTCATCATTTGATAAAAGTTCATTGAAATCCCCTGAACAAATCCAAGGGAGTTGTGATTGAGAAGCAAGCAAGCGTAATAATGCCCAAGACTCATGGCGCCGATGTGTTTCCGGACGTCCATAAAAGCCTGTAAAGCGCCACTTATCATAATCATTATTACCAATATTTACATCTATATGCAAAATCGAATAAGAAACAATCGAGAGAGAAATTTCTTTATTCCACATCAGAGCCAAACCACCCGCCCTTCCTACACTACTAACACTAAAGCAGTAATCATAACCAAGATGGCATCTAATCCATTCCATCTCAGATACATTTCGCTTTGTGATCGTGTCGTCTATGACCATAAAAATAATCCCCACAAATAACTAACTAGAATAGCTAGGGCAAGTAGGGGTCGAATCCCACAGAGAAGGTTTATGTGATGAACAATTAAAAGATAGAAAGATCTTTTCCAAAAATCGATTAGAAAACAGGGGATTAAATAAATAACAATTATAAAGAAAATAATTAAACTAAAAATAAAGCAAAGCAAATCTAAATCTAAATCTAAATCTAAAGCAGATTAATAAAGCAAATTAATAAAGCATACTTCTTCACCAGTGGTATCCTTCAATCAAATTAACTATGGATCTTAGATTTAAAAGGTGAATTTTGCATCTTATTCTTGACTGACAACTGATATAGGTTTCCCAACATGTATTTTAGATAAGAGGCCGATTAGAGCTGCAGTTATCCCTATTATTCCTTCAATGATCGATTACTTTCTTAGGGCTTAAAGATCACTTGAGAACAAAGCATTAAGAACAGTTAATTTACACACATGCCTACAAGTAGAACCATACGAAGAGAAATTTCTCGCCCTCCGGTAGACAAATACCCATTAAGCAGCGATTAAACAAACCTAATTTGCTACATACAATCAAACTTGAGTGATTAATTCTAAGTATGATCTAGCCATAGACCTTCCTCTTACATCCTTAGTGGCCACATAATTCAGATAAGATTCAGAATCATAAGATTATTCTAGGGTTTTGACTACTATCATCAAGAACTTAACACAAAATTATAAGTATAGAAATCTCACCATAATCAATTGATTGAATTCACCAAAGGATCAGAAGTATTAAGGATTTAGCTACTCATGGATTTAGGAAAATCCATGAGAGGCATAAGAATACTTACAGGACTGGGAGAGGCGGAATCTCCCCTTTGAAAACCCTAGGGACGTCGACTCCCTCTATTGCTAGAGAGGGTGTCGACTTCTCCCCTTCTAAAACTAGAGAAAAACCTAAAAACTAAAGAAAGGTAGAAAAAGAGAATAATCTAAAATTTGTGATGTGTAGAATTGTGTAGTATTGTGTGTGTGATTTGTGATATAGGAGGTGGCTATTTATAGTGGAGAATAAGGGTAGGATGGTTTAGCCCTTTTCTTGGAGTCCAAGTAGGATTAGGTGTCATCCTAGAGTAGACTCCAAGTTGGATGAGGACTCTAGAATTTACTGGAAATTTCTGGAATTGAGCAGGGACTTCGACTTCAGTTTCGTGCTTGAAGATGGCAGATCTGGGCTTTGCACTTCGAAAGAAAGTTGTAGAGCTCGGAGTTAGCTTTCCAATGAGTACTCATGGGCTTAAAACGGACATCTGAGCAGAAAGTTATGGCCTTTCTACGAAGACTGCGCTGAAACCGGGCTAATATCGCAAATCTACGGGATTATTACGGGATTTGGATATTCTTTTGGATATTAGGCCTATTAATTGGGATTTTAACTCCAATTATAGGTTTATATGGGCTGAGTATATTCCCATATAAATAATCCAAAAATCCTCAACTTCAGGGCTTCTTCTGGGCTTATCTTCAATCCTTAACAAATTAAGCTCCAAATCTTCAATTTTGCTTCTTGAATTAATTCTTCAATTGTTTTCAAGTCTTCAAAATATCTTCAATCACGAACTTCGAATCTTCAAATCTTCATTCCAAGTGGCTAAATCCATAGTTGAGTAAAAAGTCTCCAAAATAGCTTTAAAAAGAGTGAAAAACAATAAGTTTTCACTTTTCTTGTCTTCAGGACCTAAAAACACAAATACTTACAAAATAGGGTAAAAACACATATAAAAATAGCAAAAAGTATATAAAAATAGCTATAAAAATATGCATAATTTGAGCTCGATCACTTTGTCTCAGAAAGAAAAACAATACTAGGTCTACGATTACAACAAATAAGATTACGAAGGGAATAAACTGCCCGAGAGCCTCCCAGGCCTCGGCAGTTCCATACAAGGATATTCATGGTTCTCGGCGGGGATGGATTTCCTCCACCCGGCTGTTGGATAATTTTGACCAGTCTGATCACCCGAAACACTCCTAGGCACCTGAGATGGTCCTGCAACATTTTCAACATCTCGGTATATAGCGCCACCAAACTCATCCTCTTCCTGATTTGTACTCCCCATATCAAGTTCCTTATTTCTCTTATGAGTTCCTGTATTGAAAAACTCATAGTTGGGAATTCCAGAGTTCCTCTTTTGGCCAATTTTGTGATTAGAATTAGGCCCCAAAACGTCAAACGTATACTGACAAGTAGAGCGTGCCATCTTCTTCCATCTTCTTTGCCTTCTACCCTGTGTTGGTGTAGTCGCTCCAAAAACAAAGTGCCCAAAGGAAGATTGCGATGAAGACTTCTCTTCCAGGGGAATAAAGTCATTGTTCAGCGTCTGTCGATCCTGTTGACTTATTTGGTTTTGGGCTTGTCCAGCAGTACCTATACATGGATTTGAGGGCCCAATTCCGGGGATTTGCTGGGCCAAACTTGCTGCATTGTGACCCAAAAACGCGCTACTCCCTGGTTCCTTCCCATTAAGTACCGATGCCCCCACTTCAGTAGTTAAAATAGGATTCATACCACTATCCTTTTGTTTACCCCGTACTTGGCGCAAAGCAGCAAAAGAATCAGCCATAAGCCGAGTTCTACGTTCACCCACATTCTCGAACTGCCCTCGATGCGAGTTGACTTCCACGTTTCCCACCTCACCCTGAATTTGAGGCATTCCATTATCCTCTCCTCGACCAGCCTCACGCGCCACCATCTTCTGCCGGAGTATCTGGCTATCTACATGGTTCCGAAAAGCCCTCGGTTGGCTATTCCATGTACCTGATCCCGCCGGTATCTGAATCGAACCGCCTCCGATTCCAATCCCATTGAAAAGGTTTCCTTGCCGAGACCTTGCTAGGTTTCCTGCTTTGCGAGATTTGACATCAGGCACCTCCGCTCGAATGCTATCATCAAATTGTTTGTCAATATGGCCTTGTGTCCTCAGCATTACTACTCCGACCGGGCAATCCGAATCCAGATGCGTTAACATACCACACACCCTGCAAAACGCCGCAATTTTTCATACTTAAAACGAGCAGAGATCTCACCTTGAGAGGTAGTAACTGTGGTTGCCTTCTTTAATGGACTTGTAAGACTCAGCATCACTCGGATTCGAAGGTATCTTCCACAAGCATCATCGACCTCCAATACCGGTCCCAAAAGCTCCCCAATTGTCACCCCAACCCGCTAGTTCATCATTAAAATTGGAATATCAAAAATTCGCACCCAATATTGACAGCGATCAAAAACCACTTCAGTTGGCGCTTGAATTCCATCAAAGTCCTTAAGAGCCAACAACGCTCGATTAAAACACCAAGGTTGATTGACTAGTATTCGATCCCTTTGAACTTCATCTTCGAAGAGGAAAATGAACAAATTGTCATCTGCTTCCTTGATTAGGATAGCCCCTTCTATACGCCATGCCAGCATCAAAGCAGTTCTCAAACCATCAACATTCGCCTTGCGTTTAGAAAACAGGCGACCAATAAGATGAAACCAAGTCAACTCGCCGTCATTGCCTCCCAGCCAATCTTGGTCACTAACCACAACTTCCTCCCTGGCATCTCCTTGAAGAGATAAGCGAGACATATTGGATAAAGCCCCCTCCATGAAAATTGCAAAAACCAGAATGTCTACTTTGAAAAGATATGGGATCAGAAAACCAAAATAGAATATGAACCATACCATCCATCTCGTCGATATATGTAGGGAAAGTGGTAGACACCCGTTAGACTTATTTCGCTCAAGTAGAATTTGAATTTCAAAATTCCAAAAAGATTTATCCTGATCAGAATCAAGATGAGAAATCAAAACCAAAAAATCCTTAAGATCAGTATAGAAGCCACCATGATCTAAGGAAGAGATCTTGTACTGAGACAAGGGAAAATCGCTACCGGAAACATCCCGGAGGGAGGAAACGGACAAGAAAAAACAGGGAAAATTCATGATATTTTGCAAAAGATATTAAATTTTAATTGGGATTTAATCGTAATCTATATTAAAAGTAAATTTTTCTTATTTTTAATATAAACAAGTGGGCGGATCCGGATTAATCAGGCGAAGCCCTGGATACCGGATGGGATACCAAAAAAAATATAAACAAGTGGGTGAGCCTGTGGTTATGCTGCAGATAATTTTTTAAAATTTGGATCTGAGTTTGCACGTGAATAGGTCCGTTGAATCTGGGCTTACTAATAAGCCTGTTATAATTCTTAAACACATAAACAAAAAAGACAAAAATGGGCGGTTATGATTTCTATCCTAAAAGCCAAGTAGATTAGGGCTTTTGGTAATTTTGGTGGGTACACAAATAATATATAGTATATATATATTATTTAAGTTTTACAATTTTTCTCTACTAAAACTCTATTTTCAATTAATTCTAATAAAACTAATAATATGAAAAAAAAAATCTAAAATACTAAGCTAAATTTAAAATAAGGATATTCTTTTTTTTTTTTGCCACAACTATTGAAATATATTTAAAAGAGGTATTTTAGAAGGTTTTGGTTTCGAGTTAATCGAATCAATCAATTTTTGTTGAGTTTTAACTGAAAGAAAATGGATTGTTGAGCTAGAAGGGTGAGTGATTCTATGATTTTGATATTGTTGTCTCTGTGTGGTTATCAAGATTTCATAATAAGATTATCAAAATTTCAAAAGTTTTTTTTCTTGTTACTGACCATAAGGATGTTATTATAATTTCATTAGGAGGATATCAAAATTTAATAGTGTGATTACCGAAATTTCATAAGGAAGTTATAAAAAAAATATAAGCAGATTATCAAAATTTCATAGGAATATTATCAAAATTTCATAGAGTAGTTATCAAAATTTCATAGGATCAAGTTATTAAAAATTCATGAGAAGGTTATCAAGATTTCATGGGGATGTTATAAGAAAAGGTTATCAAAATTTTATAGCAAGATTATCAAAATTTTTAGTAAAATTTTATAAGAAAAGGTTAGTAAAATTTTTTAGGGAGGTTATCAAAATTTCATAATGTGGTTACAAAATTTTCATAAGAAGAATATAAAACTCTCAATTTCATAAGAAGATTATCAAAATTTAATAGGAATATTATCAAAATTTTATAGTATGGTTATCAAAATCTCATAGAGTGATTATCAAAATTTCATAGAGATTAGATTATCAAAATTTCATAGGGATCAAAATTTTATAGTGTAGTTATCAAAATTTCATAAAGTTATCAAAATTTTAAAACGAGGTTATCAAAACTTCATAGTTATCAAAATCTCATAATAGGTCATCACAATTTCATTGTGTGGTTAGCAAAATTTCATATGGAAGTTATCAAATTTCTCATAGTGTGGTTATCAAAATTTTATATATAGGGTGTAGTATTTCAGATAGAGGTTATCAAAATATTATGGTGTGATTACAAAATTACGAATGTTATTAAAATTTTATTCTGTAGCTATCAAAATTTCATAGGGAGGTTTCATATGAAAGTTATCAAAATGTCATAAGGAGGTTATCCAAATTTTATAATTAAAATATCAAAATTTCATAGGGGATTATCAAAATTGCATAGTTTGGTTCATAATTTCACAAGCAGGTAAACAAAAATTCATAGTGAAGTTATAAAAAAAATCATAGATGGTTATCAAAATTTCTGGTTATCAAAATTTCACAATGTGATTGCTAACATAATGAGGTTATCAAAATTTTATAGTGTACTTACCAACATGTCACAATGAGGTTATCAAAATAGTGGGGTTTTCAAAATTTCATAGGGATGTTAAACACAAGTTCAAAGAAAAGTTAATAAGATTGCATAGATATGTTTTCAAAGTTATCAAAATTTCATAAGCAGGTTATCAAAGTTTTAATAGCGTAATTATCATAATTTCAGGTTATTGCAATTTCTTAGTATGGTTATCCAATTTCATATGAATATATTTAATTTAAATACGTTGCCTCACGTACAACGCACGTTTATAAAATGAGGAAGAATAAGAACAAAGGAGCAAAGTACAACGACAAGAAAATATAGAGAAATGAAGAATTTGAGTGTTTTTCATTGTCCAAAGAAATGGCCTATTTATAGCCATATATATACATTATATCATAAATGCAAGAATATGAAACATTCCATAACATATACTGGAATATGGACCATTCCATAACCTATTTGGGAGATGAACCATATTTTTTTTTGGTATATTTACAAGGTAACCGTGTTCGAGCCGAGTTGGCCCACTATGGGGGTAAAGCTCTCCCAACAATGGTTTTCTCCATTCACAAGACTCGAACCCGAGACTTTGCTTAAGGGGAACAAGTGTCAAAACCACTTGAACTAACCACTTGTTGGTGGAGATGAACCATATAATCCCATTTAATCACAGTTATGGACATTCATATGTATCCATAACACTTCCCCTTTTGGATAGTATGCCTCGTTGAAAACTTACTAGGAAAACCCTGTGGGACAATCTAGTGAAGAAAAAAGAGTACATATGATCTTCTAATACACATTCATATGCTGCCTCATTAAAAACCTAACCAGGAAAACCAAATGGGAAAAACCATGGTCAAGGGAAATAGAGTACAACATATAGCGCATACTGTCTTCTAGACAAAAATTACATGTGCTCTTATTGCCTCATTAAAACCTTAAGTCGAAAAACCCAGTGAGATAAAACCGAACGGAAGGGCAAAAGTATACAAAGCAATTATGTCCATGTAAATGTCTTCAGGACAATTCCATCTAGATGTGCTATTGTTGCCTCATTAAAAACCTTATAATCGCTCCCACTCGGAAAACCAAATGTGACAATCAAACATAAGGGAAAAAGAGTGCAACACACTTTAAACTTATAATTAGTCCCCCTAAATTAAAACAAATAACCACTTATGGGGTATTCAAACATTTCCACTTTTGGGGAATTCAATCTTGCATATTACTAGCTCGCCATATACCAATGCCATATAATGATTTCTAGAATGTTGATATTGGCAACAATTTGGTAAATAAATCTGCAAGATTGTTGGCAGAGCGAATCTATTCAACATCAACTTGTCGACTTTCTTGGAGTTCATAAGTATAAAATTTTGGCGAGAAGTGCTTGGTCTTATCACCCTTAAAATATTCTCCCCTCACTTGTGCAATACAAGCAATATTATCCTTATAAATTATAATTGGAGAATGTATAACCGATTTCAATCCACAAGTCTTTAGGCATGTGCCATAACAAATCTTAACCAACAATACTCTCTTCCGGCCCCATAGAGGAAGATAATCTCATAGTGGTTGGAAGATATAGAGCTACTAGCCTTTGTTTAATAGAACGCCAAGAAATGGTTGTATCGTACGTTATAGCAAAACAGGCAACCGGTTTGAGAGCGAGTTTTATGCGGATCAGACTGATACTCCGTATTAGCATATCCTACTAAACCATCGTTAGATGATATAAAATATGCTTAACAATATCTCCGAGTTGGCTAATAACTGAAATATGCCAACAAAATTATCACAAATGCAATTTTAGGTCTCATGCATTGTGCCAAATACATTAATCCCCGATAGCATTGAGGTATGGTACTTCAGAACCAAACATATCCTCATCAGTTTGTCTAGGATGAAACATGTCCATTTGGGGATTGATAGACCTTACAACCATATGAGTGCTCAAAGTATATCATTTGCTTTGCAGTCAAGCTCTATACCAAGGCATAATTTGGTTTTACCCAAATCCTCAATCTCCTTTTTCAAATAGTTAGCAATTTGGGACAACTCTTCTAGAGTTCCAAATTATATCGTTGACATAAACTGCTACTGTAGCAAATCTGTTTTTTACACACATGGGTTGATGGGATCCTTTTATACTTTTCCTTAATCAAGTACACGCATAAGCGTAAATACCACATGGGGTCAGATTGCTTCAACCCATATAAAGATCTTTTGCAACTTTTGAGAATAAGTTGCGGGGAGTGTATGCTTCAGGCATTTTAGATCCTTCAGGAATTTTCATATCAAAAGTGTATGCTTCAGGCATATTATATCTTTTGAACCATAAGTATGTCATCACAACGTTCATATAATATGTTTCAACTTTATAAGGAAATGAAATTGTATTAATCATAAGGGAATACATTATAATCAACCTCAGTTCTCTAAGTGAACCCTCCCTTGGGCTATAGGTCGGGTTTTTTACCTCACAACCTTATTTCCTCATTTCATTTCCAAACAAATACCCATTTGAATCCAACGGGGTTGAATCCAAAGACATCATTCTTTGGCAGGGGAAGTCAATTCAACCTTGATGACTTCATCCCATTTAGGCCAACATTGCCTTTGATGACATTCGGTTGTAAACCGCGGTTCATTATCATCGTTTATAATTTCATGAGCGATTTAGAGAGTGAAGGCATCATCGATGATTATCTCATTCCGATCATAACAATGGAAATTCTAGTGTTCCTGGGGTCGGTGATCTTTTCATGGGTTTGTGCCACTACAGGAGCAATATGCTCATGAATTTATGCCTCTTCAGGGGCAATATTATGCTCTCTATATTTTTTGCCATATCATGGGCAACTTGATTTCCTCGATAAAGACCAATATGCTCTTCTGCAGCAGATTCTAAATTCCTCCCCCTTCTTTTTTCGAGGAACTATATCTTTTGATCCCATCGGTTTTCCATGCTTCAGGCATAGTCACTTGCATCCATCATGTTCTTCGGGAACATCTATTTTAGTTGGAACATTCACAGCTGAAAAAATTGCAAATTGATTGCAATAGCTTGCAAATGGATCAAATTTTGCACCTTTCACATTAATGTGTTATTGAGTCTTAATGAGATAGTTTTTTTCTATGTGAAAACTTCAAGTTTTCACGCTTTCCATCTTTGGAAACCTTTGATTTCCCAAGCATTAGGAATACAATCTCATAATAATCCGCAAATCTTGCGGTAAATAAATTACCTGTCAATGGTTCAAATCACCTAAAAATAGACGATGAATCAAACCCAACATAAATGCTCATACGTCGTTGGGGATCCATTTTAATCATTTGTGGTGGTGCTACATGCACTTGAACAGCACAAACAAGGGTGCAAACATGTGAAATGTCAGGCTCATGGCCTAGGACTAATTGAAGGGAGAAATTCTATGACTGAAAGGGCATTGATTTTCAGTGGCATGGAGCTCTACGCACATATATTTTTCCTTCAGGGAGATCAAATAAATATCAAAAAAATGTTTATTCGTACAACAAGTACGAGCCCCGTGTTCAGTCATTACATAGGCTTCTGGCCATTTAAGATTCATATAGCATTATATATAGATAAAATTCCATTCTCATGAGAATAATATGTATATGCTCAAAGCCTCAACAGGGGCCATAGTGATTATTTTCAATATGTCCATGGCCTTTATAATGTCCCATAATACTAGCTTCTATAACGACCCATAATGATGGCTTCTATAATAGCCCACAAAAATTACGTATATAATTAGCATCTCACTTTTCATTACTAGCAAGGCCTTACGGAAATGCATCTCACTTTCAAGACAAAAAGTCATTGCCACTTGCCATAATCAATAAAACAAATAGATAATTCCGGAATCAATGTTATGACAACTGCATGAATCAAAACTCTATTGGTAATTGGCATTAATTTTATACTTGAAAAAAAATTTTGACGTGTTTTCCTTGTGAATAAGATTCACAAGTGTAATTCTTGGAGAACGAGACTTTTGTGTCTTTAAAATAGTGTCTCCTTATATTCTTGATGATTCTTTGTATCATCATTGCGCCTTAATGATTAAGGCAATCATACCAAGGTCCGAACACTTCAGGGTTCAATTTTCAAGGCAAAATAATATAAGATCCATTAACCCTTTTAGAGAAAACTATAAATAAATGGCTTCTAGCCTTTCATGGATAGTCTTCGGGCCCATCTCATAAAAAAAATGTGTAGATAACTTTTATTTCCACCATTTTGATGACATTTTCATTTCCCTTATTTTCCTTAAGGAAATGAGAGACTTGAAAGGTTTACAGCTTCAGGTGTCAAATATACAAAATAAAGTGCAAGCAAACGTGCAAATGTGACATTGTGCGTAGACAACAGGTAAAGATGGGACCATCTACAGGATGCGTTCCACCAATACCATAAAATACTGAAATGGTCCACTTGCAGGTTGTATTGGCTCGCGGATACCTCCTCGAATTCTCTGTAAAAATGATGGGGATTCATGATCAACCTTTGTGAATAAGATTCACATATATAATCCCGTATTATGGAAGCTTACAGCTTCTCATTGATGGTCTTTTGGCCCATCTTATGAGATGTAATGCAGATATAATTTTTATTTAGTTGAGTAGCAGTTTCAAGATGATACTCATTACGGCGTACATCTTTATAACTAAGTAGATTTCTTCTTGATCTACCACTTAACAATGCATCTTCAAGATGCAAGACGTTGCCATTTGCCAAAACAATTGTGGTATTTCCATAGCCATCTATAATATTGGCAGGACTAGATATGGTATTGGTATTGATATTTGCCTTGCACAATGTCACACTTTAGAAAATGTCTTTACTGTAAAATAGTATGTGTCGTAGCACTATCAAGCAAACATATATCTTCCTTTTTCTCAATATTTCATATTTGCACTTATTTTGACAATTTCGGGAGTCAAATGACAAAAATTTATCAAGTTAGTAATATTTCATCCAAAGGCAGTATATGCGAGCATAAAAGGAAAATATGGAGTCTCTCTGAGTTTTGGGCTATCATCCACCAATTTAATGACTTGTCATTCTCATCATGATTCTCAAAGAAAATTAGAGACTTTAAAGGCGTTGACAACTCCGGGTGTCAAATGCACATTCGACAAGATGATCGTCTCAAATATAGAGTAAATAGGAAAGAATGGAGGGGTCACAATCGGTCCCACTTAAAATCCACACTCCTATGACAACTCCGGTGTCAAATGCTATAAAATATTTGCAACATGTATTGTATTGGGAATGATCAATATGACAACTTCATGTGTCACTTGTGATTTCAGTATCATCCAATTAAAATCATGGGGGATAGCCTCAAAATCAATATGAAAACTTCTAGTGTCAAAAGTATTATAGAAATTGACAATAATTCAAAATAATCCCAACCTTAATGTGACAACTTCCGATGTCAAAATCTAAATTAATTATTTATTATGACAACTTCTGGTGTCAAAAATAATTTAATTTACTAATTCAATTTGACAACTTCTGATGTCAATAAATTTATCAAAGGAAAAAAAGGAGGAGTAGAAGTAGAAATAGAAGAACAATGTAAACATGTATAGAAATTGAACTTAAGAGATCACCTTCAAACATAAGATCAAACTTCAAACCTTGCCAGGTAGAACTTTTGTGCTTCAAACGGAAGATCAAACTTCAAAGCTTGCTTGGTACAACTTTCATGCTGATAACGGAAGATCAAACTTCAAATTCTCTTTACGAGACTATCGTGCTGATAACGTGTTATAAAATGAAGAAGAAAAAGAATAAAGGAGTAAAGTACAAAGACAAGAAAATATAGAAAAAGAGAGAATTTGAGTGTTTTTCATTGTCCAAAGAAATTGCCTATTTATAGGCATATATATACATTATATCTTAAATGCAAGAATATAAAGCATTCCATAACATATATTGGAATATGAAGCATTCCATAACCTATTTGGGAGATGAACCATCTAATCCCATTTAATCACACTTATGGACATTCATATGTGATATGTATTCATAACAACACTTTCGTATATGCCCTTTCCTTACATTTAAAATCTTCAAAATTAAACCCTAAATTTTAATGTTAGCCACAATAATTCTTGGCTTTTAGTTGTTGGTAACTCTTCTATTGTCCATTAAAATGATTATATGATAATATAAATTCATAAAAATAAAAGCGTCTCTACCCCTTATAGACTTTAGAGATTGCTACGTATATTCCCAAATATACGTGTCAATTAACTATCTATTAACTATCTATATATGACAGAACTTTGGATTTGTGTATCAATTTACAAATGTTAATTTATTCATAATTGATAATAATAATAAATAATAATAATTATTTGTGTATCAAATATACGTGTTAATTTGTGTATCAATTATTAGAATTAAATAATAATAATTTTTTTGTTGTGAAATGATAACAAAATAAGGGAGTAGGAATTGAAGTATGAAAAAGATAATAGAATATGGAGAACAAGAAAATACGGAGAAATTACATATTGTATTTTTTTTTTTTTACACAAATACTAAATATATTTAATGTTAGACCCGAATTTGAACTGTATCAATTGGGCCCAAATCTCATTCAAAGTCCAATTCAGTTGTAAGAAACCAAAGGTTAATTGGACAATTAGTTAGGTTGAGTAACTTAAGTCCGAAACTTAGTGTAAAACCAGGTCCAAATTCAAGCAAAGAAACCGATTTCCGGAGGGAAGATAATCCAGTCGGTTACTCAAGGCAGAAAACATATTATGGAACAAGTTCATGATCCCATTTCAAGCAGTTTTCGACAGTTACTTAAGAAGTGAAAGCATGAAGCAATTCAGGCCTATATAAGCATTCCAATATTTTAAAATCCCCATCTTTTGGCATGCATAGCCTTTTTCTTAGTAACTACAATTTAAATCATCATAACTAAAAAGGAAAGAGTGGTAGAATTTTAGCAAACAATAAACCTAGAGACCAAAAGAAGGCACAGTGAAATGTGAAGAATTCGGAAAATTTTCCATAACAATCTGAGATAAATGAATAGGAATAAAAAAGGGAGATTTGTTTAAGCTCTATCTATGCCAAGATGTGGAAGTCCCATCTCTCTGAACTAACCAAATTAAAAAATCGGTCAACATAAGTTCTTAACAGAGGCAAGAAACAACTTTAATTCATTTCTGATTATCAGGCTTTTTTTATTAAATATATGAAATTTATTAGAGCACTATGATGTCAATAAATATATAGCTTCTCATTGCAGATATTCAGCTGATACACGATATTTTTCTCAAATGACAAGTCACAAATATATAATTATATGACAACAAAATTGGACTTAATGGAAACAGAAAGTGACTAAATGTGTAACATCATCCTTGTTTCCTTTGCAGGATAGTCATGTTTCTGTCTTAAATCAGAAAAAGACAACCAAAAGTATACGCCACTCATAATATCATTTCAATGATGTACCTGCTCTAAATTCAATGTGTATTAATATTGGCTTCTACATACATAGATGACAATTCTCTTTAAGGCAGTGTGGTAGTTTCCTTAGTAGTACACTTAAGTCCCACATTGCTTAATAACGAAGACCAGGACTGCTATATATAAAAATACTAAACAAAAATAACTAGTTTAAAAATCTGAAGAAGGACGAGTCAACATGTTGCCTTATTAAAAAGTCTTTGATACGGCACTTGGGCACTTGGTAAGGTTTCCAAAGAGAAATAAATTTTTCTTCTTCTTTCGAAAACTTTTTGGGTAGTCATCGGTTGAAGTAAGTATTAAGTCTTAGTACGTATGACGTATACGATCATATGTTGGCAACAATGCACCGGATCCAATGAGATGTGGCTTGTATAGATTTATCATGCAAAAGACCAATGGGTGCGATCATACCAGCACTAATGCACTGGAACTTATCAGAACTCCGCAGTTAAGCGTGATTGGGCGAGAGTAGTACTAGGATGGGTGACCTCCTGGGAAGTCCTCGTGTTGCACCCCTTTTTCATTTTTTTTCTTTTAATTTTCTTCTACTTTCGGAATTTCTTATGGGAAGCAATCGGTTCATGTAAGCATTACGTCTTAGTATGGCTGCGAATGAACAACATGTTCGATGAACGGCACGCGAACAAGCTGGATCAAAGGCCGTTTATGTTCGCTCGGTAAGGTTTCCAAAGAGAAATAAATTTTTCTTCTTCTTTCGAAAACTTTTTGGGTAGTCATCGGTTGAAATAAGTATTAAGTCTTAGTACGTATGACGTATACGATCATATGTTGGCAACAATGCACCGGATCCAATGAGATGTGGCTTGTATAGATTTATCATGCAAAGACCAATGGGTGCGATCATACCAGCACTAATGCACCGGAACATATCAGAACTCCGCAGTTAAGCGTGCTTGGGCGAGAGTAGTACTAGGATTGGTGACCTCCTGGGAAGTCCTCGTGTTGCACCCCTTTTTCATTTTTTTTCTTTTAATTTTCTTCTACTTTCGGAATTTCTTATGGGAAGCAATCTGTTCATGTAAGCATTACGTCTTAGTACTGGCTGCGAATGAACAACATGTTCGATGAACGGCACGCGAACAAGCTGGATCAAAGGCCGTTTATGTTCG